>CM047431.1:11892182-11907176 GCA_026168455.1 Theocolax elegans
CGTCCAGGCCTGTCGCAGTTAGATGTTCATGGAGATGATTCTGGAATGTCGATACGTCATGCAATTCAAAGTCCAAATCATGAAAGGCATTGAGGATTTTGGAGGACGTGATGAGAAATGAGGCGTTTAGGGCTTCCGTGCGAGGTGGTCGATACATGAGGGGTCGAAACTGAATGCGATTGGAATGACGAATATTAGGGCGGGAGTCGGTTCTGATGAAGTGTTGATGAAGGTATGAGGGCGTTGAAGATGAAATGATTTTATATGCCAATGAACCGATAAGATACGCTCTTCTGCGCTCAACCGACAGCCAGCCCAATTGTAACCGAAATGGGGTAACATGCGCTCTTCTAGGGATATTTCCCCAAACAAAACGCACACATGCATTTAGTAACCGCTGAAGTTTTAAGTCACGCACCTGATCAACGTCACTATAGACCGCGCACGCGTAATCCAGGTGGGGCCATACCAGACTCTCGACTAGCTTCTTGCGTGTGATTCGCGAAAGTGCCCTTTTATAAAAACGCTAGGTATGCAGCACTCCATGAACCTTTTGACAAATCTGTGACACGTGTCTCGACCAGTCGAGTGTCGGCATAATCCACAGACCCAACGACTTAACAACAGACTCGTATGGCAACGATACGCCATTAACATTAATCCTGGTTGCATTACCCAGATCGAAACGAGATACATATTGTTGGTTACCCAGCAGCAGAACCTTTATCTTCGCCAAATTCAACGATAAGCCATTTCTTTCCGCCCAATCAGCAACCGCCCCCGCGTCACGAGAAACCCTCCCCACAGCCCGATCGAAGTCCGCCGGCAAGAATGTATAATACATTTGCGTATCATCTGCAAAAATCATATGGTTTGAGTACTTCAGGACCGCAGGCAGGTCATTTATAAAAATAGAAAATAAAAGGGGACCCAATACACTGCCTTGAGGGACTCCCGCCTGGACAGTGGTCCAACCAGAACGTTCACCCCCATCACCCTCAACAGCCTGCGTGCGGCCCATCAAGTAGGAGCAGAACCATTCCACCACCATATCCCCACAACCGATCGCTCGGAGCTTCCGAAGAAGCGCGCCATGGGGTACTGTATCAAAAGCTTTCGAAAAATCAAACAAGACTAATAACGTGACCATGTGCTGGTCAATAAACCCGGCGCACATCATACAAAACTCCAAGCAATGCAGTTTGTGTGCTATGGCCTCTACGGAACCCAGCCTGACGGTGAGAGAGCACCCCATGCTCTTCAAGGTAACCCGACAACTGTCCATGAACGATCCTCTCTAGCAGCTTCGACACCTCACTCAGACGTGCAATTGGCCTGGTATCAGAGATGGATTCACAAACAGCAGACTTGGCTAGCGGATAGATTAACGCTTTCTTCCATTCCGAGGGAAAAATACCAGACTGTAGCGATGCGCCAAAGATGCCAGCGAGGACGTCCACAACTCAGGCCCCAGCTAACCTGAGCATATGAATCGATATACTATCGAGTCCCACCGCGCGCGAAGTTGCTCGCCCCAGCGCCCCATGTACTTGAGCTGCCGATATATTACCGAATGAGAAACGCGAATCAACGGAGAACGGCGCAAAAATAATAACGTTCACCAAAGTATGCTGAGATGTTTTTAAGAAAATTTGGAAAAATATCCTCTAAATATTACACACTTTAAACCTTTCGAAAATATTATACTTCCACTTATTGAAAGCCTAAAAACATTCCTCAAAAACGTATTTAAAAGGATTATCATAATATTTCAAGAAATATGTGTTTATATAATTCGGTCTCACAGAACGAAATACTTTACTTTAGAATAAAGCAGGCCTATTGTACTCTTTGTCCACTATGGTTGGTGACATTTCCCAGAGCACGGCCTTTTAAAAAAATTAAAGGCGTTTCGTCCTCGATCTCCAGCTTGGATTCCTCAGAGAGGAACTGGAGATCTTACCCTAGACGCCTGTCGCAAGATGAACCGCGACGCCAGCAAAATGTTCTGCGGCTATATATATACGAAAAGAAACGACGATCTCTCCAACGAGTGTAGAGAGATAGTCGTCTCCATCTGGTGATGGGAAAAACCACCAGCCAGAGTGCGACGTATTAGACCAAGTCGCAAGTTATTTGAAATAAAATGAATTTATCGTTCGGTGATATGTATATGTGTAAATTATATAATATCGGTCTCTCCGAACTAAATGCTTTATTTTAGAATAAAGTAGGCCTATCGTACTCTTTGTCCACTATGGTTGGTGGAATTTCCCAGAGCACGGCCTTTTAAAATAATTAAAGGCGTTTCGTCCTCGATCTCCAGCTTGGACTCCGCGACTTGGTCTAATACGTCGCACTCTGGCTGGTGGTTTTTCCCACCACCAGATGGAGACGACTATCTCTCTACACTCGTTGGAGAGATCGTCGTCTCTTTTCTATATATATAGCCACAGAATATCTTGCTGGGGTCACGGTTCATCTAGTGACAGGCGTCTAGGGTAAGATCGCCAGTTCCTTAATGAGGAATACAAGCTGGAGATCGAGGACGAAACGCCTTTAATTTTTTTAAAAGGCCATGCTCTGGGAAATTTCACCAACCATAGTGGACAAAGAGTACAATAGGCCTGCTTTATTCTAAAGTAAACCCTATTACAAAATCTCACGTAAAACTCACGTGAGATCTCATGCCAAAATCTCATCCGACTTTCCACCCGGACCGCTGCTTAAACATCTCAAATAATAGGAAATCAATTTATGTATATGGTGAATCACTTATTAAGTGATAACACCCCCCAGATGAATTCAAAAATCAAGGTGAGATCTCATGTGAGTAATTTCTAAAAATCGAAAATATGTCTGAAACGCTTTCAAACCTCGATTTTTGGACTTATCTGGGGGGTGTTATCACTTACAAGGGAAGTACATGACCTCCGGGAAACGGATCTCATCCTAACTTTGGTATGTCTTTTATAATATAAAAATATGAAGAAAGCCAAGTTATCTCTTGCCAATGGCCACTTTTACGGAAGTTATTCGACATCCAATAATAATAGCAGTAAAAATTACTTCCAATTCGGTCGCTTATAACTAGGAAACAAATAATGATAAACAATCGAACCAAAAACCAGAAGAAAGTTGAGTTCAAGTAGATATGGTTTGAAAAAAAGAAGCTCAAATTGCTTAATTTGAAGCAAAGTTATGAAGAAAATAAGAGATTGAAGACTATTAGGCCATAATTTAATATGAAAAATTTATTGTTTCTTTTGGCCTAATAGTCTTCAATCTCTTATTTTCTTCATAACTTTGCTTCAAATTAAGCAATTTGAGCTTCTTTTTTTCAAACCATATCTACTTGAACTCAACTTTCTTCTGGTTTTTGGTTCGATTGTTTATCTTTATTTGTTTCCTAGTTATAAGCGACCGAATTGGAAGTAATTTTTACTGCTATTATTATTGGATGTCGAATAACTTCCGTAAAAGTGGCCATTGGCAAGAGATAACTTGGCTTTCTTCATATTTTTATATTATAAAAGACATACCAAAGTTAGGATGAGATCCGTTTCCCGGAGATCATGTACTTCCCTTGTTAGTAAGTGACTCACCATATTCATAAATTGATTTCCTATTATTTGAGAAGTTTAAGCAGCGGTCCGAGTGAAATGTCGGATGAGATTTTGGCATGAGATCTCACGTGAGTTCTCACGTGAGCTTTTGTGTTAGGGAAGAATACTTATCTATATTTGAATTTCCCGCGTTGTCAGTTTTGAATTATCCCGCGTGTCATAGGGATGTACTGCTGCCAACTGTATCACCATATCGCCAACCTTCGATGTTGATGTCTCTAAGTCCACGTGCTGAAATAACCTATAAATAAATAAATAATAAATATACGATTTAAATAACATTTACAACTATGTATTGTTAAAATAGTTTATGTAATATCCTTTTTTATAGTTTTTATGTAGAATATATTGCTGATGTTTATTGCAAAGTGAACAATAAACAAATAACTATATATTGCTAGATTTTAAATTGTGTAATTACATAATAATTATATTTTTATTTATACTAAGATTATTGTAAAAATTTATATTTTGAATTTTATTTTATTATATCGAGTCAAATTATTTATAAATTGTTTATATTTTTAATTTAATACATACGTACCTTTTTCGTATTGGTGTGTCAAATTGGCAGGATACTTACATGTATATAAAGGGCCTAAGTCCCATGTTTGATATTCAGTTCCTTTCCTGGAAACGACCAACTAGGTAAGGACCGGCTTATCCGTACGGAGAACTAGGTCCAAGTCGAGAAGCATCCTCGTGGTGTAACCGGCGATCCTACCTTTTCCTGATATGTTTTGACAGGTTTATCATTTAAGAGAACTTGTCAAAAAAGTCTATCCTTTTCTACTAACACGCGCGCCATCGTTATGATATTGTTTTAATTATGATATAAAGTGCATTGAATTTTTGAATTTTAATTGTTTATTGATTAAATTGAATAAATTAATAATATAATTTAAAAATAAAATCTTATTATTTTTTACACCATCCTTCCTAATTGTCTTATAAAAAGAACGTTGTAGCATGTATATAATAACAGGCTTAAAACATTTTATTTTTAAGTAGAATCTACTTATTAAGATATATTGTACGTACGTAAAAATATATACTAATGCCACTGTATTACAAAGTGATAGGCAACAATTATTGCAAACATATTGCCAATAGTTACTATCTTACAATTTTTAAACTGTTGTCAATATGTTAGCCATAGCTCATAAATTAAAAGAAAAAATTTAAAAAAAATATTTGCTGTCTGTGGGACTCGAACCTTATAGTAACAATTATAACTAATATTAGTATAAATTGTTTGTTTCTGATAAATATAAGGCATTCTACACTATTAAATTTTATAGAAAGTTTCAATATATTATATATAAAATAATAATAAATAAATATAATAATACTTTCTGGCATCTTTAGTATGCTATATCACCAATGAAACAATATAAATTATTATTTTAATCAAATACAGTTCGGCCCAACATAGAGAACCCATGTATACTGCCTTGCGTTATTTTTTTAAATACAAGTTTTTATTAGTAGTTCTGTAAAATAATTATTATACCACTTCACTATGTATTTATAAAGATTCTACATAATTTTACCAATTAATTCATGTGCTTTAAAGATACTATTTTTTTAATTACACCTTTTTTATATGTAACTTATAAAACACAATAGTTTTCTGCATTTAAAAGTACTGAAATTAAAAACACCTTCCAAGAAGGTGTGAAAATCCGCAAGTATTGTGTGATTCTAATCAAACTTTGAAAATTGTTATCTGATAAATAAAATTGTTATCTGTCTGATAAATTTTAAAGTATAAGATAAAAATATCTTTGATTTTAATTCCCATATTTTCTCTACTTATTTATATTTTGTAACGCTGCACTGGGGATCAGGGTGCAGGTTAAATAGAGTCAACAATTAATTATAAATAACATAAGCATTTATTAAAAGAAACTAATAATTAATGGGGTGGGCGCCAGCCGCGTTGATTCGCGACGAGTAAGCGATAACTCGCGGGTTATCGTAACTTAGAAATTGCTTAGAATCGGTTCGCTTTAAGGGAGGGGAAGGGGAAGGAGGGAACCAGGATCTCGCACACACTATTACGGATACTCGGCGGTACCGTACGCAGCGAGAGTGAATTATCCACCAACCTTTATCGAGGAAATCGGCATTCGTCCCTCAATCACTCTCTCTCTTTCTCACACACTCGCTATGTCTCTCCGACTTTCGAGGCACAGGACACGATGTCTCGATATTAACCAACGAGTTGTCCGATCAGAGTGGCGGACCGTAGAGCTCTGCCTCGGCGTGCTTGAGAGCTCCGTGTTCGTACCGCGCGCCTGCGCAGTACGTACTCGTGCGAGCGAGTCGAGTGCCGCTGTGTTCAGGCTGTATCGGTATAACTCAGCTATATGGTGATGATGACCTGGTGCTGCTGCCGTCTCGGAGATGCGGTACAACCTCTTCCCAGGTAACTAATAATTCGTTCCTTATTATCGCTTGCTGCTCGAGGCCGAGTCACTCCTCTCTCCTCGACGACGTTGACCTCGCTGATGGATATCCGCTACATCTACGACTCTAGGTAGGTATTTGGTTGTGAGGTTTACGCACATATATGTATTTGTATACGTGATTATCCGGGAGATCGGCTGTACACGTTGTTTGTGTACAGCAACCTAACCTCAATTTACCCTATGATGTTCCTTGTACAGCTGTAGTGATTATATACAGCTGTACATATATTTCCTTGTCTTTGTCTTCTGCCTATGGCTATTTATCCTCTTCCTTGCTCCTTACCCTCTTACTGTGTATTTGTTCTTATTAAGTATCTTGTTTACAGCTGTATCTTGCTTGGCGTTGGAGGTGCTTCTGATTCCTGCCTGGATACCACCTCATCGCCTTGACTGCTATACTGTGAGACTTCGGAGGGTCCTGGAGGCTTCCTAGTGATCGCCTCCCTTCTAATATCCTGCTGGCAGTGTCAGACTCGGAGGAGCCCACCTGATAATTTGAGCTTGCCCAAAGTTCTCATCGCCAGGACCACCTCAGTGTTGTGTACCGTGCTTGGGAAAGGGTATTTAGTATGTGAGGGTAGGCAGGGCGTAGTTGATGTGCGGGTAGGTAGCTAGGGAAAAGTATATGCGTAGGTAGGTGTAGCTAGGGACTCGTCTAGCTTATACGGGTAGGTAGGTGTTCGCCAGGGGTTCTGTCGCTCGCTCTTGACATGTGCAAAGCACATTGTCACAATTTTAATTACACCTTTTCTATATCTAACTTATATTCCATAATATTTTTCTGCAAATGAAAGTATTCAATTCGAAAACACCTTCCAAGAAGGTGTCAAAACCCGCAACTATTGTGTTATTCTAATCAAACTTTGAAAATTGTTATCTGATAAATAAATTCTGCAATTCAATCTGACATTGTTATCTAATAAATAAATAATTTTAATTCTAAGTACCTTATTTTATCTATTTCTTTGAATTTTAATTAAAAATTTGTTTAAATATTACGAAAATTTCGTATAAAAAATTTCTGCAATTGAAAGAATTGAAATCAAACTATAATCGACAAGTATTATTGAACCATACGAAAATTTCTACTAATCTGAATACAGATTTTTTTTATGAAAAGTATCTTACACTATTATTTTTCATTTCTGGCCCTCACATGTTTTACAGTAATAAATAAATAATATTCTAATGATATTAATTTGTGCAAAATTAATTTCTGCAATACTAATAAAATGGACATTTCTTTTTTATTTTTTTAAATAATAAAATAATACTTGCACCACCGTTGGTTAAACGCTTCATATATGTGTTAATTCTGACTATATTAACTGATGTTACATTTTACAAATAATTTATGTAATATACATGTTATTTTGATTTAAAAATGTATAAAATTTAAGATTGTCGTACTAGACTATATATTCATATATACTTTATATATGCTTTTTTAAATGTAACAATCTTTAAATACAATTATGTTTTTTTGTGTATTTAATATATATTTTTTATCAATTAACAATTAATTAAAATTTACAGAATATCAAGACAATTATGCAAAACAAAACATCGTACTATTTTTCTCAATATAAATAATTATAATAGATTTATAGTTTCATTTTTAACATTTTTTTATATTGTTCGTAACAGATTTACAAGAAAATCACGCAGAATGTCGAAGCAATGAAAATATTTATTTGGACGATAGTTCAGCCTTCACCTCTTCAGATGACATCAATTTAAATGGTACTAATAGCTCTACTGACGAGTTTACCGATGATTCTTCGATTGAAAGCGATGAAGAATACAATGCCAATGATTCCTTCTTTGTCAAGAATGCAGAAGAACCTCTGTATTCAGGTTCACCTATTAATGTCGCAGAACACGTTTTATCTTTATTATCATTACTTGTTCGGTTTAATTTAAGTGGAGTCCTTTTCTCAAAAATACTCTCTCTCGTTGCGTTTCACTGCCCTCAGCCAAACTTTTGCGTAAAGACGGTCTACATGTTTAAAAAAATATTTGCTTCTTTAAAAACACCTATAATTCGCCATTATTATTATTCTATTTGTTTCACAAAACAGAAAAATAAAGACGAAGAGTGCGAACAATGTAATTGTAAAACACTCATAAATTATTTTATTGAAATACTACTGTTAGATCAGCTGCAAAACTTATACAATCGCCCGGCTTTTAAAGAATTACTAAATTACAGAATCACGCGACAAAAATTTAACAATTTTGAGGACATTTACGACGGTTCTATTTACAAAGAATTATCGGTTGACGGAAAAATTTTATCTGATTATAACAACATTTCGTTAACATGGAATACAGATGAAGTACCTCTTTACAAATCGTCCAAGTTAAGTATTTGGCCGTTTTATTTTGTAATTTACGAGCTTCCTTTCGCCGAACGTTTTAAGCGCGAAAATGTGATATTAGCAGGTCTTTGGTTTGGATCGACAAAACCAGTTGCTAATCTTTTTCTTAATGTTTTTCGTGAAAGTCTAAAAAAATTATATAGAGGTATAAATATTCGCATCTATGATAATATATTGAAAGTAAGAGGTATAGTTGTGTGTGGCACTTGTGATTTAGCAGCTATTTGTCACTTTCTGAATATGAAACAATATAATGGTGAATATGGTTGTCAAAATTGCAAAGAAAAAGATATAACTATCGATCGTATATATTTATATCCGTATTCTAATAAAATTCAATTGCGCACTACAGAAGAAACTTTAAAATTTGCAGCAGAAGCTAGACAATTAAAGAAAGATATTTTTGGTGTCAAAGGTTTAAGCGAATTATCGAAAATTGTTTATAATTATATTGAAACGACGGCTATCGATGTAATGCATAATGTTTTTATTGGAATTACAAAAAGCTTACTTGGTTTTGGTTTGCTTCAGAGAATCACAACCAAGCTATTTCATTAACGCGATTTATAAGTATTATTAATAATCGATTATTAAAAATAGCACCCCCTAATTTTGTAGCACGATTACCACGTTCTGTTAAAGACATAGCTTACTGGAAAGCTTCCGAGTTAAAACTATTTCTTTTGGTTTATAGTATTCCTATACTTTCTGATTTAATGGAAGCAAATTATTTTAATCACCACAAATTATTAGTAATTTCTATTTATTTATTAAATCAAGTAAGCGTATCTTTATATTCAATCGAAACAGCGTCTTCAATGCTTCACGAATACGTGAATCAGTTTGAAACTTTATACGGATTAAGATATATGAGCTGCAACGTTCATTTATTGCTACACCTACCTATAATTGTAAAAAGATTCGACCCTTTATGGACAACGTCATGTTTTCCATTTGATATGAACGGACTTTTAAAAAATTTCATTCACGGAACAAGATATGCAGAATTGCAAATTTGTTCATCCATATCAATTTTATTAAACTATACAGAGTTAAAGAAAAAATATTTGTCTGAAGATAGTCCAGCATTCTATTTCTGTACTTATTTAGAATTAAAAAGACGTTCAAAAGCGCAAAAAATTTCATCGGTTTTATCTATTGTAGGTTTACATAAAAAATAGTTAATATTTACCCATTAATAATGTATGCTTTAAGAAATGTGGACTTCGAAGAAAACAAAATTCATTTTTTTTATAGGTTATTAAAAGGCAATATTTTATTTCATTCTTTATCTTGGTTTTTTAAGCGATCTTGTAGGGCAATTCACAGGATGTTGAATAAATTTAACACCTTTTCTTTTAATTAGAAATTGCGACGTTTTGTCTGATTATATTTTCAGACCTCTTCTGGCACAATATTGAAAATAAGTTAAGCTCAACATCGAGGCATGTCAATTCATTCTTTATCATACGCTCGAAAAAGAAAAACAGACTCTACTGTTGTAAAGTATACAGTAAATGGAGTTCCTTCTGTAGGAGTCATAGAAGTTTTTATAAAAATTTGTAAATGTAACTGTGAAAATAACAATTGTAAAGAATGTGATGAAAATATATGTAAAGTATATGCTATTATTAACCAATGTACCCTAAACAAAATATTTAATTGCGAATTAGTGCGTTCTTTATCTTTTATTTATACGTTCGTAATAGATTATGAGTCAAAAATTATAGTACATGTAAATAATTTACAACATTTATTGTTTAAGATAAACGTTAACAATATTATATATATTATTGAACCAGTAAACATAATAGAAAATGAATGAAATAAAATTTGATTTAAAAACGATGTTTATACTTGCATTTTGTTTACTCTCATTTTTTCAAATATCTATCGTTTTTCCCCTGATTTTAAGTTCATGTCTTTCTACATGTTTTGCTTTCTCTTTTTTAAAAACTTAATAAAATTTGATCTCAACTTTAGGTGGACTATATACATATATAAGTCAGATTTTACCTAGACTTTAGATTAAATTTAAAACACAAAAAGTACATAATGTGTAAACCATATTTAGATTATAGGTAGACTTCTTCTAGATTTCTGCTATAAATCATCTAAACTTCAGCTAGACTTCATCTTAGCGTACAAAATCTAAGTCTAGGATAGTGGCGGTAGCTAGACTTTAGCTAGACGTGAAATAGACTTTATTTTTTTACACGGGAATCTTATTACTAAAAATAAATACACAATTTTTTGTCCTTTTTTTATTTCCGTATTTCTTTTTACAGAGTTTTCAGGTTGTAAATTCAATGGCATTATTGCCTTTATAATTTAACAACAATTGTAGTTTATTAGTTTTTTCCGCTATATTTTCAAAAAATTTTGAACCGTTTATGAGAGCCGTGAATACATGTGAAGGAAGAAATATCTGAAACTCATCGTCTAGAGTTGCCACAATTTTTGATCCATAACGCGTCTTGTCAGTTTTAAACGCCGTCACCATGTGGTGATGATTCATCTCCAACTCCGAGACTTTTTTGGTAAGTACATAGCCACCACTAGCAATTTTATTGACATTTTAAATGCTTACTGAACACAGTTTTGCATGTTTTTATCACATGTTGTGTGGTGACGTCGTGAAATATGGTTCTCCGTATAGTCGAATTGTTCACCGCTATTTCCGTCTCTGGTGAGGATATCATCTTACGAATCGTCGAAAAATTAATAAGCTGTCTGTTGGCATAATGAAGTCGAAAACCTTTTATCTTACATATACACTCCTCTTCACCATGTGGGTTTATGCACTTGTAAGCGTAAAATTGAGGTCCGCCTGACAAAAATGTTGTTATGTAGGTACCGGGACCCATATCAGCCAGTTCATCGGTCAAACTACCAAGTGACATACCAATTGGTAATTCTACTTCACCACATTTGCTAACATAAAACACTGAATCTGTATCGTAATATAGAATTCGAGGTCCTAAAGTATATAAATACTCGAACAGTTTGAGACGCGCTTGTGCTGTTGTAAATGCTGCAAGTACGACATTTTCTATTGTCGGTGATACCGAGGCTACTTTGGCCTCCACTCGGTACATCCAATTTACATACAAAGTATCGTCGCTGACTGGTAATATACCATTGACTTCTATCTCACTGCTGTTGAGTAAAATTATCAGAGTTTCTGCATTTTTAATCGACTTCAAAAAAGGAGGAGGTTATCAATTCGGTTGTATTATTTTTTCTTGTATGTTCAGCCATAACTTTGGCATAGATACAGCTAGGCACATAACTTTTTGCGTTATAAAGCTCGTAACACCCCGGTGGTCCCATTTTATTGTCCGGACCGGTACCAAGCTAGTACTCGCCAGTACTGGCAAATAATCGATTTTTTGTCTGGTAGAAATTTTGAAAATTACGTTTGTTTGACCAAAGTTTCGGCTATTATGCCACCTGTGTCCACTAAATGACACCGTCCAATTATGACAATGGTACTGAGCCAGTACTTGCCAGGACTAGCATTGGTACTCCTAGTTTCATCGTGCATAATTCCTCGTTTTGAAATTTATAAAAATACCCGGTGGTGCTGCCCCATTGTCTGGATCGGTACCGGGCCAGTACTGGTGAGTATTGGCAAATAAGCCATTTTCGTCTAGTCGAAATTTTGAAAATTCCATTTGTTTGACTTGTACATTGAGAATGGTACAAGTGGGTAAGATATTTCTTAGTCTTTGCATGTCTGCTATAGTATTTGGATCGTGAGGATCCTTCAAAGCTATCATTCAATCTAAATCAGATAATGCCAAGCCATGTAAATTCTTTACTCGACTAAGAGCTACATAAATTTGACCTTTGGCAAAATTTTTTTTGTTTCGCGCCTTTATTTTATTAAGCCGATACTTACTTGGGCTCGGCAATTCTTTGGAACGCTTGACCCTCATTCGAGCCGCATGCTTTAATGGCCTACCCATATTATTGGTTAATTACAAGAAATAAAAAAACACTAAAAAGCTTGAGAAAAAAATATTTAAAAAAAAAATAAAACAGACTTCAAAAAATCGATTAAAAAATTTTTTTAAATAACCTGCGATTTATTGTAAAATTACTACAATTGCACTAAAAACAGAAAAATAATTTTTGTCAATATTATCCGTTGATATTGACACATTCTGATGGCCTGAGTGACAATATTCATAAGACACCTCTCCCAGAGAGTCAATTGGACTTTTTGGAGTCGGTGCCGCACCTCCCAACTTATCTACCCAAATTCTCAATACTCAATGCATACCGTAAAATTTTCGCTAAATACGATGTACTAGCTCTAATCATTATGCCATCAACAACTACGTAACTGTTCACAAGAAACTGAAATGAACCATTAAGTGTAGTTTGTTAAATACTAACTTGATATTCTCTATACGATGATTAGGGGGCGGGGTATAAGACTTCCATAATTTTTGCTAACTCTTTTGTTTATGTGTCATACAGACGACAGTTACATTTTACCTTATTTACAAAAAAATTTCTTATTCGAAATTTTGTTAGAAGTTACAAAAAGTATCAAATAATATAAGACATTCATACATTCTCCTCTTTTTGCAAACTATGTTGATACAGCAATTTCAATATATTTACGACGAAACTCCGCGATTTGTTAAAAGTTATAAGAAGTATCAAATATTACACGACATTTTTACGTTGTTCTCTTTTTTTTATTGCAATCAGTGTTGATACAGCGATTTCCATAAAAAAACAACATATCTTTTACTTAGTAAAACCAGAAATTAACAAATTATACATTGATTGTAATGTAGTACATGTGTACTAATATACTCGATCGCAGACGCGTGCCGCTCTGCGTGAAACCTGATCTCCCCGCTAATTACCGCCCCGAAAAATTCGTCAGTTCGTCGATTTTAATTTGTGGATTATAAGTCGATATGGGGTGGCGAGAGGAGTCTATATACCAAAAATTACCACGATCGGATGATATTTGTGTTTATCGACATCTATCGATCTATGCCGATAATCCGCCGATTTCCACGATTATTTTGAAAGTATTCATCTGTACATGGCGTGTAGAACAAAAAGTGTTAGCAAATTTTTTCCCTACAGCGATTATTTACAATTATCCGTGAATAATTGTATAAACTATTCGGCATTTTGGCCAATAACTCGGTAAATATTGGAAATATCGGAAAAATCACCGAAAAACGATTACAAATGATTAAAAATGATACATCGTAGAATTCGAATCTTCTGGTTTTCCCTCCTCCCGTCCCGCAGTATTGCACCATTGTCTATACCCCCTCCCACTCCGCAGTATTATCTCATTGTCTACCCCCACCCCCCAGCCATCCTTTCTCCCACCGTCATTACTCCTACCTTTACTGGTACCACCGCTATTACCCCCCCCCAATTACCCCCTCCACCATTACCCCCACCCTTCGCTGTGGAGAGACACACAGGACCCAGGTGTAAGTTTTTGCTGTGTCTCCCCATAGCGATGGGATAACTACTTATATGTAGCCTTATACTTGATAATTACTTTGAACCTAATAATAACATCTTCATAATATATTTAATATATTAATTTAACAAATAAGTTTCATTTCCAGGGGTGGATTTCGCTACATCGGAAACTATAATGATTCAATTACTGAACGAATAACGCCGATATAATCTTTTACTTATAAAATTAATTTTGAAATTAACAAATTATATTTATTTGTGACAAACACATATTTATTTATTTCAAATAATTAATTATTAGTTTTAACATTTATTTAATTGTACCTACAAATAACATTTTTTTAGAAAATAAATACATTTATCTTTAAAAAATATTATTTTGCAACAAATAAATAAATTTTATGATTTAACTAATAATTTGTTAGATTAAAACTTCATTACCAGTATCAGTCTAACCACCGACTGGAATAGACGTGTTTACAAATCGTCTTATCGGTCTACGTCAAATATAGTGTAGTGTATATGTTATATCTATATATGGGATTCCGTATTATAAAGGTTTTATAATATAGTCGGTGTCGCATCTTCAAGTGAAAAACCGTAGACTCGTGGACTCGTCCTGTTCACCATGGACGGGTCCACAGACGTGACCTTTTCTCCATTAACCCAGGGTGACACTCCTGTAAAAAGTGTAACTACAGAAACTACAAACGGAAATTTAAATCTAAATGAAAATAAAAACAAAGAGACAAATATCCCTACAGTAGTGTACAATGACCCTATTACACAAAGTTATGCAAATGCAGTGGACAGTTTTAAATACCCGAAGAAAGACCAAGGTTTAATCATGTTTTGTGCTGGTGAACTGTCGCTTACCGACTATACAGTAGCCATAGGAGAAATGATCGGTTCGGAAAATATTTTGTTTGCATCTAGAATATCTAAAAATAGAGTTTGCTTATATTTAAAAGACAAAAGACTAGTTAATGATATCACCGAAAAAAACCAAACCATTATTATTAAAAATATCGAAATCCACAT
>CM047431.1:11907276-12109950 GCA_026168455.1 Theocolax elegans
TTTGGCAATGCCCTGCATACGATAGCGAGAGAAAGACTCTAATCAAAAAAATATGTAATCATAATATTCTATTACCACAAGATATAAATAATTTATTAAAAAATCCGAAATCAAAAATTTGTAAACTTATTGTTAAATTTTTCGACGACATCTGTAAATGTATATGATATATTATACGACATTTGTAAAAAAAGAAATATGTTAAGCTATGTAAAGTTAAAAAAAATAAAGTTAGATGCTGATATAAGGCTTATATAGAAGCCTTCAAAAGCATTCAAATAAAAAAAAAAAAAAAACTTCATTAGAAAAAATGTATTACCCATGAATTAATAATTCGTTACATTGAATGAAAATTTGTTGGTTTTTAACATTTGTTTATTAGTAACAATGAATCAATTATTTTTACCAAATCATTGATTACTTTATTTGAAATAACATTTATTGAATATTACGATATATTTTGTTATTTTTTGAATAAATATTTTTCGGTTTTTAAGATATATTTATTAATAACCGTAAATCAATTCTTTCGAACAAGTAATTGATGATTTCATATTCAAAATTATTTTTATAACTTTAAATAAAAATTTGTTGGTTTTTAACATATAATTATTAGTAACAACGAATCAATTATTTTTACGATGTAATTGATGACTTTTTATAAAAAATTATTTATTGGTTATTAAGGTATATTTTGTTACTTTGAAAGAAAATTTGTCGCTTTTTAATATTTATTTCGTTAAATCAAGAAATTGATTATTGGAATATATATTAATTTTCATTGATTCAAATAATAAATTGGTTACCAGTTATTTTTTATTTGTTTAGTCCTGCTAAAGTTTTATTCAAAGTGAATAAATATATTTACTTGAAATAAGTAAATAATTTGATAAGTATATACCAGATAAATCATTTATTTGTTTCAAACAAAACTTGTTTAAATTTAGTAAATTTTTTTTCAGTCTATTAACTCAATACGTAAGAAATCTAAGTTGGGAAGAAATAATCATTTACTATATTGAATAATGCATTGCTATACTATCATATGTTAGGTCAATCATATATTTATTACATTTAAGTAAAGAAACTATTAGAAACAATATATGACTTGCATGGATACAGCAAATCAATTGCTAGAATCTAACAAATGCTTGTAGCACGCTCTTTGCATCGGCTCGTCTAAGACGTTACATCTTAATGTATCGAGTGAACAAATCCTGGAATACAATGATGTATTTAAAACCTTGTCTCGACGGTGGCTTAGGTCCCATTATATTGGCTGCTACAACTGTCCATGGCTCGGATACATTTCTCCTTGGTACTCTTGGCATATCTTGATATAATTGTACGTATCGAAATATATGCCTGGCCAATAATAGAAAGTGGCTAGTCTAGTGTAAGTTTTGTCAATACCTGGATGGCCTACTTGTGGCATATACTGGCTTCATGTATAGACTACTTTCTATGCGTCCGAGTCGGGCATAAACGAATCTACAAGGGGATTAGGACGGTGGGCATATAATACATTATTGGCTATTCTAAGATCGGCTCTTGGTACGATGGGTTATTGGTGTTTACCTTTAAGGCATCTGCATCTTCGAAAGCTCTGGAGAGTGCGTCTGGAACTTTGTGCATGGCTCCTTTCCGATGCATGAACTAGATGTAGTTCTGCAAAATAGTATTCCAGCGAGCTAGCCTGCCAGCTGGGTCTATTAGCTTATTCAACCAAAAGAGACTGTGGTGATCCGTGATAACGGTAAACTCTTCACCTTGCAGATATTTTTTAGCCTTTCTACAGACCATAGAACAGCCAAACACTCTTTCTCTGAAACTGTATAGTTTCGCTCGGCTTTGCTTAAGGGGATGTCGGACCCAGAAAATGGTCATTTTGTACTTTTTTTTATAAACAAATGAATAAAGTTTTTAAAAAACGCCGAACGTCAAGCCCTTAGGTACGTTTTAAATAATATACCCAAATTTTTCCAGATTTTTAAATCCATAATTTGATCACGATGTTTGGGTTGAAAAATTATGCTTTTTTGGACTAATAATTACCCACCAAACATTGTTTACTCAATTATTATTTAAAAAATGCTTTTTCGTTAAAAACTCAAAACGTCAAGCCCTTCCTTATGTTTTCAGCTGTCCGTATGAATTTTTTTAGATTTTTAATGCAATATTTTAGATATAATTTTTGGGTTGAAAGGTGCAGATTCCTGTAATTTAGGTCCGACATCCCGTTAACGTTCTAGTTACGTAATAGATCGGATGTTCTTCGCCATTGATCTCTTGCGTAAGAACATTTACTATGGCGTAATCACTGGCTTCTGTTTTGAGGGTAAAGGGATGGGAAAAATCGGGATCGACTTAGACTGGGGCTTGGGTTAGGGCTAGCTTAATTTCTTAATGCTTCTTGTTGTTCCTGGTGCCACTGCCATCGTACAGCTTTCCTCATTTAATAACTTAATGGCGTACGGTATTTCGCCAAACTCTTTATGAATCTAGAGTACCAACCCACTAAGCCGTTGAAACGTCTTAACTATTTCAAATTTTTCGGTGCTGGGTACTCTAGAATCGGCTTTATCTTATCCTGGTTTGTTTGTAAACGGACTTGTTAATTTTGTACCCGAGATAAGTGATTTATGGGCAGCAAAATTCGGATTTCTCGCGGTTGATTTGCATGTTAGCTCTGTTTAGGGCTATTCGGACTATTTTTAACCATTTCATCTGCTCTTCAAATGTTTTTGCCGTGATGATGGTGTCATTTAAGTACGCAAAACATGTGGTTTCCACTCAGGTTTCATTAACTTATCCATCAGCTGTTGAAACACAGCCGGTGCGTTCATCAACCCGTAGGGTACACACTTAAATTGGAAAAGTCCTTTACCAGGAAGGGCAAATGCTGTTATTTCGCGGCTTTCGTGGACTAGGGGAACTTGATGGTAGGCTTGTGACAAATCTAGCTTGTTAATAAATCGGCTTTCCCGCAATTGGTCTAGAATATGGTTCATATTGCGCATTGAATATGCTATTTTCTTTGTCACTTTATTTACTAGTCTATAATCAATACATAAGCGGTATTTGCCATTTATTTTTGGCACGATTACAGCATAGCTGCACCATGGGCTCTGCAAAGGCTCTATAATGTCTTCTCTCAGCATACGATCTATTCCTTCGTAGCCTGCTTGAAGCATTTTTGGTGAATATTTGCGGCGTGGTTGTCTTATTGGCTCTGCTCCTTGCACATTTAGCTTAGGCTCGTTAGGTTGGTGTTTGGGGAATCAATTCGTCTAGTAAACGCTGCATTCTCTCCATTGGCTCCGGGCTGGCTTGCTTTAATCTTCCAATACTTTCTGCGGCTGGTATGCAACTGGGATCGTTGCCTTCTGGATAGAATTGGTGTATAAGACCTTTGCTTGTCGACCAGGTATCATTTTCATATTTAATACTCATATTAACTTTACGCTTAAAATCAATTCCAAGTTGCAGTCGTAGTGGAGTTCATCTGTTACTTGAAATGGTGTAATAACTTCGTCTCCATCAATTTTTATTGTTTTTTTTTATTATTATTATTTTAACGTCGCTCTTTTTATGCTACCAAATCGGTGTTAATCAGCGACGGAGGTCATACGGTGTCTTTGTTAAGAAAGCACTTGTTGAAAATACATTCCCCAGTGGTGCTTCTATCAATCGTCCGGGGTCGGGAATCCATCCTGGGACCTTCAGATTACGATTCTGACGCCCTATCGACCGAGCCATCGTAGGCCTCAAAATTTTTTTTGTGATTTGAATTCGACTGACACGCAAGGATTATACTGAGGTGTGTACTATATGTAACTGTGTACTCGCGAAATCTAAATCAAAAGCATTAGTAGTAGCTCCCACCGACACGAGGGCGCCACCGCCCGGGTTACCACGTCAGATTAGCGCAACTGACAGTGCCGCGCCGGCGACCACGCCCACTCTTACCACCTTTTACGTTACGCGTTTGCGTTAAGCACGTTGCCTCGCCTCCGTCGCCATCAACGACGCAGGTTGCCAAGTAACCTCGCGGTGCCCCGCCCGCCAAGTCCAATCAGACAGCACACGATGATGCCATCGACTCCGTACCGATAACTAGCGGCTGCTCCATCACCGTGGATGAAAACTTTTGCCCGAAACTTGCAAGATAACCTGCGAAGTGACCTTAAATCGGTACTGAAAGTAGTAAACCGTGTTGAAGGTAAGGTGGATGAAGTTAAGGCGGAGCTAAAAGACCTGCAAACACAAGTCAGTTTGACCGAGGAAGAAGTTGAAGCGAAGTTTGCGGTTTTTGGAGAGCGCATCAGTAGACTGGAGAATCGGGTCGGTAATTTAGAAGCAGGAAAAACAAATTCAAATATAACACCGCAATCCGCAATCACTCGCACTAAAGGACACGTGCGAGCTATACATTACGGGCCTGCCCAAAGTAACCGCTCAATCAGATAACGACATTTTGATTAAAATATTCGATGCGCTGAAGCTTCCAAAAGCAAATAGTCAAATAATTGACCTTTGCCCTTGGACCCCGCGGCCAAAAACCACTTCAACGAGTTCTCTCCCTGCTCCGATACGCACGCGTGGCATTCTTATTAAAATGTCCTCTGCCACATCCAGGGATGCTATGATGGAGAAAGCCCGTCTTCTTAAAGGACGTAAAGTTTGAGACAGTTTCGGAGAAGTTGGTGACAACTCACTATTTATCAGGCTACTCTGGCCGAAGCCGGTTTTCGAGCTATGGCAAGCTGCATTACGGAATACGAGAACTGGAAAAGAGTATTACTGTTTCCATTGGCGAAGTCAGGCAGAATAGAATCGTGTTCAGATACGAGGCCGATAGCTAAGCTCTGTGAAGTCTCAAAAATTTTGGAGAGACTTGTGTACAACTAGCTTTCTAAGTATCTGGAGGAAAATCACATTCTAATTGATAGACAAGCGGGGCTTCGAAAAGGACACAGTACCCAGACAGCACTCCTGGATGTTCTAGATGATGTTAGGAGAGCCATAGACGCCATTGACTTCTCCAAAGCTTTTGACACTATCCCTCACGATAAACTTATCTAAAAGCTGAATGAAATTGCTTGCTTCGATAGCATTTTAACCTGGTTTTATCGATACCTTGTAGGCCGCATGCAGGCTGTGGAGAGTGAGACTGGCGACCTGTCGTACTGGCTCGATATAAATGCAGGAGTGCCTCAGGGCAGTGTTCTTGTCCGAATACTTTCTTCGATCTTTACAAATGATCTGCCGAAATTTCTTACGTACAGCAATTATATGCTATTTGCTGATGATGCCCAGGTCTATTATTCGTTTCTTCCGTCAGAATTTGAAGTAGGTGTACAGCGTATAACTCAAGATGCTAACGCAATAGCCTTCTGGGCACGCACAAATGGACTTAAACTCAATGTCGGAAAGACGAAGGTTATGATTCTGGGTAGTCAGGCCTTTTTATCGCGTATCGACTTGAAGACTGCCCCGAAGGTTAAACTGGGTATAGATTTTTTGAGTTACGAAAATGAGGTCAAATCGCTTGGGGTCCCTCTCTTGATTGAACAAAGCATGTGTCATCAATTTCGAGACGAATACATGGGGTTTTACACTCATTGCGTTATTATAGGAAGACTCTGTCACGAGGGCTTAGGAAACGTCTGGTAGAAACACTTGTCTTTCCCCATTTGGATTATGCGTGTGCAATATACAACGATGTCGATGAAACCAGGAATCTGAAGCTTCAAAGGCTGCTAAATGCATGCGTTTGATTTGTGTGGGGGGACATAACAAGCCGCGAACATGTTTCCCCCTTTAGGTTAGGTCTCAGGTGGTTATCGGTCGAGTCCAGACGTTCATACCTCATTGGCTCCCTTGCATACAGCATCATCACTCATAATTCTCCCACCTATCTTGCAAATCATTTCATCAAACTAAATACCCCCTACCATAATCCTCGCACTTCCTCTCGTCATCCACCAAAATCGCTTAACTATCTTCCCCCTCAAACTGAGACATTAAATAAATCTCTTATCATTACTTCATCCAAGATTATAAACAAACTTCCTTTCAGTACATTCGATAAATCATCCATCAGTCATTTTAAAAGTTTATTATTTCACTACTGGATTCCAGCAAACTGCCTGGTCCACCAGAGTGTTAAACGAGGGCATATCAGTACCACCAATCCCTCACCTCGAACACGAAACTACGTAAGAAATGTCTAATATAATTATAAATTTTAAGTCCAACTATATATTATAAATAATATTCATTTTATCTTTTTTTTTAATTTCTTCAGCGGTGAACCCATGCGATTTTTTGCATTTCTCGCAGTTGTGTAGGAATGTTTCAGGATTGCCTTTTTTATTGCCCTTGAACGATATATGCCACATGTTGAAATTTTCAACCGTTCTTTTCTCCCGTATAAATATGGTGTTGTCTAATCCGCTCGCACTGTAGGTGCTGCTAAGTGGATGTATCGTTTTATAATCTGGATGCGGCTGACTTATAAGCTGGTTGTTATAATAACCAGGTTGCTGCGGAGCTTGTTGCGGGATAACGCATCTTCCCAATAGACGCTTGGTAGATTTCTATTTGATTGTTTTGGTCTCGGGTCGATCTGGTTCGGTATCGTTAAACCTCTCTGCTGCATTGCTACTGGTTTGTCGAGACTGACAATTACGTTCAGAGTTGGTGGTATAGGTTGCGGTAGGTGTTGTATAATTAATAAAGAGAATTCTTATAAGGAATAGGTTATCAGGTACAGTGAGAGCTATGGCTTGAATAGTATAATGTGACGTATTGTTAACTGTCAAATTTGATGTCATTACATCAGGCAGCGTATGATAAATTTTTATATTTCGTGCACCATGCAGTCGCTGTGCTTGGCTTTCAATTGGGCCGCTCCGCGTCTCGCTAACTGCTTACAATGCTCTTATATAATCCCAAAATAACACGTTGTGGGCCAATATCATGCTTCACTGGGGATTAAAATGCCGGTGCGGTCAATGATAAATGAAACAAATTATATAATATTATTGAGATTTACTATCCGCTCTATTAACCGCCGTAGTGTTTATGTCGTCGGCAACGACAATAACAACGATGCAGTTGACGGTGACGACATAAGCTGCCTGCCAGGTAAGAGTTTTATATCGTTCCATTATAGTATAGTGGAATACTCTCTCGCTCTTCTGCCTGCAAACGGCTTGACAGGTACAACCGCGGGCTTGAGCTGTTCGGGGCAGATGCACGGCGACAATTACCAGGTAATTGTGTTTCTGGAAGTCGGCTCGCAATTGATTTATTATTTATATAATAACACTGCTCATTTAACCTCTTCCGAGATCCTCATATACACACTTACTTAAGTAAGTGTGTGCTCCAGTCTGCCCCCTTGCCATAAACCATTATTACATATAAGAAACGAAATATTACTCATGCTAAACTAGAAATTCATTTTTTTAATTAAACAATTATACAAAGCTTTAACTGCAAGATACTTGTAGTTCAGTGTACCAGACCATTGTCTGATACTGTTATGGTTTTGGGTTTAAAACCGGGAAGATTTTTTTTTTTTGTAATACGTAACATTTTTTATTAATATCGAAACTGAGATAATTTTCGCTAACAACTATTATAAATCTGTTAAGTTCTAACAATTGATTTTCTGATTCCATGCAAGATATATTCCGTTTCGAAGAATCTTCCTATTAAATGTAATAAATATTTGCTTGATCTAACATTTGCTAATCTAACAAATGCATCTTTGAAGATAGTAAATTATTGTTTGTTCCGTACTTAAATTGCGTACGCACTAACGTAAATGGTTTAGAATTGAATAAATTTTTACTAGTAAACAACTTTTAAAATTTCTTAGTTTCTAACAACTGTTTTTGTAATTCAATGTACGTAATGTCCCCAATAGACAGAGTTGCACAGACTTGCTACACAATTTTTGAAAACAACTTGTGTTAAACTTGCTAACAAGACATTACATAATAGTGACGTGTACCTAAATTTTATGTAAAATTGTTAAAAAAAGTTGCAACAAATAATTGCTATAAATTTGCTAACGAATAAGGACGCAGATTTAGATTAATTTGTTATTTAACTCTGCTGCACGAGTTGATATAATTTTGGTATATATTTGCTAAGAAATATATCATAATCTGAGAAATTCTTTTTCAGCAAATTGATAGCAAAATTAAATCAGTAAATGCTTACATAGTGCAATATATTGCGACAAGATTTGATGATAATTTGTTGCTATTTTGCAATGATGAAAATAATAATTTCAATGTATTTTTTATTCAAGAAAATCTGTGTTTTTGTGAAGTATTTCAAGTTTTGTTACTTTTTTTGCAATTTTAAGAGTCTAACACATTTACTAGTTGTGGCGATGCGACGTGCGATCTAGTTGCACACAAATAATATAAGTATTCTATTATATTTACTCAAAATATTATTTCAACAAAATAAAAGCACATTTATAGCAATAGTTGCTATTTAAAAAGTAATACTTTTATGCAACAATTGACTTTAATTTTATATAAATTTGCTGTTACTATTTTCATGTAAATGATTTGAAGCAAATTTATAATAAATAAGGACTTACATTGACGCAAATTTTGGATAAACAGGTACAAATTTTTTTTGCATAGTTGCTGTCAATTGGCAATCATATATCTATTGGGGATTTTGATTCTAATAGTTTATTTATTTAAATGTAATAAATATTTGCTAGATCTGACACTTGCTAATCCAATAATGCGAGTTTTAGTAGAGTAAATAATATTTGTTCAAAACTTAGTTTACATACGAGTTATTAAAAATGCATATAAATAATTGCTGCTATTTTAATTTACGAATGTCTGTACCTAGTAATTTATTTACTACTTAAGTTATTTTTTATTATTATTAAATTTAATTAGAGACGATAAATATTTGGTTGTTCTAAAAATAATTTTTTAGTCTCCAATAAACGTATTTTAAAAATTTAATTTTTGGTATGGTTTGTTACAAAGGAATCATCTTATTTATTTTAAAATTTTTTTCAGTGTACAGTTAAAAAATCACCTGCATACGATAATTAGAATTTTATTTATTATTAATAATTCATAACATTTTAACTAAAAAAGATAGAAAAGTGATTTTTGAACTACATATTATTTAGACAATATAAAATCGATTCACAAATAAAAATCTGCTTTTCTTCATAATTGACGAAAAAAAATTGAAATTTAGTTATGAAGATCGGGTTACAGCAGCTCGAGTCGACTCATATAAACACGTAAACTTATGTTCTTTGTAAAATCAAATCGTCAACTACATTTCCCGAATTTAACTTATTTTTGAATTTTGACATTACCTTGGTAATAGGTACTTAGTAAATAATATTCACTTAAAAATCAAATATGAAAGAGTTGATGTAGAAATTTCATAGGCTGTTTGACGAATGTTATACGCAGTTAACGAAAAATTGTGAAAAAAATATGTTTATGCTTAATAGACAGTAACTCGGAAAAAATAGACGTAGTAATGAAGCTCAAATCCATTAAATAGTTGAGGTCAAGTAGACAAAGATTAAAAAAAGAATCTCAAATATCTCAATTTGGATAAAAGTTATGGAAAAAAAGTATTGGACGAAATATTTGCCTAAAAAGTCTATCAAATTTTAATACTATGTCTACTTAATCTCAGCTATTTAATGGATTTGAGCTTCATTACTACGTCTATTTTTTCCGAGTTACTGTCTAATAAGTATAAACATATTTTTTTCACAATTTTTCGTTAACTGCGAATAACTTTCGTGAAATAGCCTATGAGATTGAACTTCATATGAATTCTTTCATATTTGGGTACCAGAAAATAGCTCTCATCTTCCCTCCTTCTCAGTACAAACTAACGTACATCCAGGTACATATTTTTCCAATAATAGTCGTTGACTACCTTCGCATATGTTTTGTTTACACCATGATGTTCTCCGAGAGCTGCCTCATGGTATTCATTGATAACCGCGTATCTGTCTTCGGGGCACAGGTAAGTTATTTGCATATAATACCTCGATTATTGTGAACCCTTAAATGTTATATTGAATTGCTTTATGAAATAAACCCATTCTCCGATTGATAATACTGTGAGATCTCTAATAATTGCTATTGCTTTGATAGATTTGGCGACTAATAGATTTTTGAGTAAAATTAAGCACTTTCTTATGTTGGCCCTAAGCGGCTTTTCGTCGATATCATATTTTATGTATATGCACATCACTATTATGTCCTTGATGGTGTACATATAGATTTTGCTGACTGTGAATGTTTTCCCTTCGATTTGTTCTAAATCTATATACGATCTCTTTGTTAATCTCTTTGTGGACTATTTTGTACTCTGCGAAGTGAACTCCACTAAGGTGTAAATGCACCCATTTTCCTGTAGAGTTTGCTATGATATGACAATGAATGATTTTGTCTGGTATTTCGAAATGGACACATGTGTGCAATCGATTGTTCCGTATTCATTTTCTGCTGATAAATTGTGTGTTGCTTCCGCGGGTTCGCCCCAGTGTAGTAGCGAACGCGAGTTCAATAGTTTGCGTCTTAGTTCGAGCGCAGTTAAGTCGAGGTCAACGGTTCTTACTAAAGAGTTAAACAGAGAGTTGCCTGGTGGCTCATTGACTACGTCGGTTCACAACCTTAGTTTTATGTGCGGAGTGGCCCAGTCCGCCCTCTCCTCGTATAAATGCAGGGCTAGGTGATCGTCACGTATTTCGTGTTTATATGGCGATAAGCTATAATCGTTTGGCACCTCGTCGATGTGTCGATAAAAGCTAGGTGTATCCTCGGTTACAGTGCGCACGAGAACGTCGTTATGCTTTCTCGAATTTTCGTCGTGGAGGTGACCGGGTCCTTCCGATATTGCTTTTTCTAGATTGCTTTTTGGGTGTGCAATTGACTTCTTCGGGTGTAGCTGCCGAGATGTCGCCCGACGTGTCTACGTTGATATCGAAAATAGGGCTAGGATTTTTAATTGTAGATTGCGCTTGACCGTTTCTGCGTGTTCTCTGCATCGTCTGAATGGTAGCTGGGCTTATGTGGCACTGGCGGAATATTAACATTTCCCACGTCGGAAGGAATGCACTCGGGTTTAGTTGGTAGTACCTTTTTGTACATTAACTTGCTTTCTTCCACATCTATTTAATAATGGAGTGTTGGGTCTGTGAATAACGCCTCGATCTCGGGCGTGTTGGACTGCTCGTTAAGTACGTTTGCCGTTGCAACCTCGTCTACCCGTATAATAATAATCAGGTCTAGGTTGCTAGGGATAGCCTGCTCTTCCCAGAGCAGTTGTACTTACGATACTTCGGCGCAATCTATCGGTTGTTTGTTAATTTGAGGCGTACTACTGGCTTGGACGCCCTTTTGTAGGTTATTCTCCTTCCGCAGATATACAAATTTTCCGTCTGTTCTCCCTCGAATAAGTATCGGTTTATTCTGATTATTTTTACCTTCTAATGACCATTGAGAACGTCGTTCTCGGACCAGTGATTCGGCTAGTATGGTTTCAATTCTTGTGCGTCCTTGTGAACCGAGACGGTAGGTTCCATTCGCTCTCAGTTTCAGCTTTACGTTGGTGAGAATACTGACAAAAGGGCACGTATCTTTGTAATCCACACTGTAAGTGCTAGTGTTGCGCGGCACTTTGGTAAACCATTGTATGCATAGTCTGTTATCGTCGTGGTAAGCGTTTTGCTATTTTATACATAATAGAATCCTCCTTTGAAGATTTTAACGGCTAGCATTTCGCCTTTATAATACCTCAGCAAATTTTCCGGCAGCCGTTTTGCCTGTTTAGTGTGACTGTCTGAACTGTAGGTGTTGGATCTAGCATGTTTGGGACGTTGTGAACGTAACTCTAATTTGAAGATCTCTACTGGTTCCTTGTGATTAGTCGTTGAGTTGAATAATGGATCCTGTGTTTCCGCTGATTCGTACCACTGTGCTCGTGGGAGTTTCCGATTTATTTCGTTTGCTGCGACAATCGGGTTTTGAGACAACGCGTCGGAAGTTTCTCTCAACTGGTCGATATATGACAGTAAAGTGGTAGCCTCAGAGCGAAGCTTTTAATCTATTGAATCTGAGGTCCGGTTTCTTTGTTGTATGAATATATATTAAGATAAAGAGAAAACTGGTCTTTTGCGAAAACTACTGCTAGTAATTCCTTATCGTGAGTAGAGTACCTTAGTTCACTGCCTTGGAGGCACTTAGACGCATATGCGCACAGACTATCCTTTCCAACCTCAGCTTGGTTGAGAATCGCACCGATTGCGTAATCGGACACGTCGGCCGTCACTATAAATGGTTTATTGAAATCGGGGACTATAAGAATTGGTTCTTTGCACAGCAAATCTTTTAACATATGAAAAGAATCCTCTTGTTCCTTTTCAAACAAAAAGCTCATCTTTGCGTAGGAGCTTGAAGAGCGGTTGAGCTATTTTTGCAAAACATTTTATAAACCGTCTATAGTATCCTATGAAGCCTAGCAATTGTTTTACCTTTCTGGCGTTGGTTGGTGTCGGGTAGTTTCAAACTGCGACTAATTTTTTTCAGTCGGTTTTGATACTTCCTCTCCCTACTATGTGACCGAGCAGTCTAGCCTCGTTTTTAAGAAGTTGACATTTCTTTGATTCTATAGTGAGGTTTGCGTCAACTAAACGTTTTAATACTCGTTTCAATCGTTTTCCGTGTTCCTCCATTGTTTGAACGTATACCATTAAGTCGTCTAAATATACTTGTATTTCTCTTCTATGAAGACCTACTAAAGCTAGCAATATTGCTCTTGAAAAAGTTGCTGTAGTGACGGGTAGCCCCATGTCCATGCGCTTATATTGTAAATGTTGTTGTGCATGGTTCCCGAGCGATGCTGAAAATGTGGTGTAACCTGCTGAGTCGGGGTCCATTTCTATCTGGTAATATCCGCTCTTTAAATCCATGAATGTTACGATGTTGGCTGCTGCAAGGCTCTCTAAAATATCGCTGTTGCTTCGTTTAGCTGCCTAAAATCCGTAACTAGTCTTCATTTCTTGTTTCCTTGCGTGTCTGAATTTTTAGGGACGATCCACATAGGTGATGAGTAATCCGCGGTGAATGGTTTAATAACGTCTTGATCAATTAATTTTTGTATTTGTAATTCCATTGGTTCTTTTAGCGCGGGTGGGTACCTGTATCTTTTTATTTTTATCGGTTTATTGATAGAGAGCTGTATTTTATGCGTTACTAAGTGAGTGGCCAGGAGCGGTTCTCCTTTAAGGCCGAATGCAGCGAGAAATTCGTTAATGATTTCTCTTATGTGTTCCATTTCTTTTCGTTTGCAGCCATCCAAGTCGGCTAATTGCATTATTTTATCTACTCATTTTGCTCTTCCTCAATCATCGTACAACAATATTTCGTTTAGATCACGTACCTCGGTGTGAGTTTCGTGCCTTGTGATATTTGATCGCTTTCTTTGCTGTCCTCGGCGGTATTTTCAATCGTCCAATGTTTAACAGTTTGACGTTCGTATAATTTTACTATGGGTATGGGTATATGTATAGATTCGGACGTTAGGTTGTCTGCTACGAAGTTTGCAAATAATACTCCGACTTTTATGAAGATCAGGGTTACCCAACCTATTTTAACTTCTGTGTTAAGTACTCGTGCGCTTATTACTCTTTGCATTCGCGAAAGAATCTCAATGGTTTCGCTAACTTCGAAGGGTATTACCAGGTTTCCTAATTTTAAATTCATCGCGACGGCTTCTATCATGCCGGAAAATCACTCATTACATCCCATCTCAGTAATCCGTTTGTGCCTATGGGGAAATCATCTGGTACGACATGTACATTGCATGTAATACCGTATAAATTCAATAATGTTCTACCTAGTGTATATGATGAACCTGGCGTTACGCCTCTTACTTTGATAACCTGACACCTATCAATAAATGTCTCGGGTCTTAAAAGCCCTTGTTTAATCACGAAAATATCAGCGCCAGTGTCGGCGAAAAATCATAAAGTTTTATTGTTGTATTCTTACTTTCTAGAACCACAATATGAGGTTGCCGTCCCGTTTTTAAAAAAATGAATGTTAGCTACTAATGTGGGCGATGTAGACGTGGCTATACCCAAGGTCACGCGCTCGGCGCCTGAGGGTAGCGTTGAGCGTCCTGTGAGTTTAAATTGCCGCTCGTAGAGTGTCCTTACCCTTAGGTTGTTCCGCGGTTATAATAATATTCATTATCTACGCGGCGTGGACCCATGCATGCGTCTCGCGAATATTCCGCCTGTCGCGAATATCCGGTGTTTCTTGGAAATACTCTATCTCGTTGAAATTCTCTGTCTCGCGAGTATACCCTGTCTCGTGAATATTCTCTGTCTCGCTGACCTAATGGTCTGTCGCACGAGTATTGGCGATAGTCATTATTGAACTTCCTGCGATTTTCGTTGTAAATATAATCTCTATGATCTCCATCGCGTCAAGTGTATTGGTCGCGACGTTGGTAATTCGTTGGGCTGCGGTCAATTTCTGTCCTATAACGCTGTTGCGGGTAATTTTCCTAATTACGGTTGTCGCTGAATCAAACCCTGTTTCGTTTATCTGAATACCCCTGGTCACGGTTATTGTTGTCGTTGTTAGCCCCAACTCTATTACTCTGTAAGTCTCTCTTAAGATTGATGCATTTGATTTACGCGCGGCCCGGTCTTTTACTGTAATCGCAGATGAGAGTCTCTATTTTCTTTTTCCTGCAATCCTGCTCCTCATGGTTAGTCGCGGCGCAATAAATACACTTTTTATCCTGTAGTGCTTCTCCTATCATTTTTAAGATAGTGACAGATTCAGTAGTTGGTATTGGAATCGCTAGGCCCGGATTTGTTGACTGTAGTAACGCGTTTCCCGGTTGGTGCTGATACGCGTTGGCACGGCTAGTTTACTTAAATGGACTCGAGTACTAGAGACTAAGTGTTTTGGGGTGCTCGTTACACGTACCTAGTAATCTAATAGATGTTGCAAACCGAACATAAATTGCTGTAAGGCTTGACGATCTGCCGCTTTTCGAAGCCGACTTGCATATAGTGAGTAGCCGATTATGTAATTTTTGAACCTTTAGTCTAAAACTACACTGCACTCTTGCCCGGAAGTTGGCTAATTTATTTTATCTCGGTGATAATCTGATCTGCCAACACTACGATTGTCTACTACGTGGTTAAGTCTGATAGAAGAGTTTCTAGATATCGATAACTAGTTAATCCAGAGGTATAAGCGTCTGCTGATCTGTCCGTCAATTTGCTAGCGAGCGCGAGTAAAATGTATCCTTGGTGCTCGAGTTTTAATAGTTTTAGTGCTCGTCTGCCTGAAGAGTAAAATAAATTTAGATTATCCGGCTCAACATTAAAAATTGGGACGAGGTTTACCGCCTGCGATATAGTTAATCGATTCCCTCTTACTCTAGGTGCGGTTAAATTGCTAGTAATATTATTGCTGCGGATGTCATTATTAATATTGGCATCAGTAAACGCATACCCTATGCGTTTTCCGATTGTCAAAGGGAACTCACATGATTAATATTATGCGGTGTCGATGCAACGGGTTGATTCGAATAAATTATTATTTTTGGATTTGGCGCGGGTTAATTAAGCGAGATAAATGCTGAGTTTTGCATCATTTCGGATAATTGTTTTTGTACTGCTAAAATATGTTGTGATGACTGATCCAATAGTGCGTGATCTAGCCAGTGAGTCAAAACCGGTTCTGTTTGCGCCTTTAAGCATCCTGTTGATTGTGCGATCGCGGCGGTCGAATGTGTTAACGTATTATTGTTCGTCGTTCCTTCCGTTAGGGCCTCCGGCTGCCATGTGTCGGAGCCCACATTGATTACGCGGTTACAATTTGTACCGGGAGAATTTAAAGAAAAACCGGAGGCTTCCGCGCTCAAGAATTCATTTATTAAATCACGTTTCTCTGCGCTCTGTGATTGGTTTAATGCAGTTTCTAAGGGCTCAATTTGGGCTGGTCTATCTAAGGGTGTAACTGGACGCGGTAAATTATCCGTAACATGTTTGGCTAAAAATATAGTATTTTCCTCCCCCGTTAGTCGTGGAAAAAATTTATTAACTTTACGGAATTTTTTTGATTTGAGATTATTAAATAAGTCATTTATAGTTGGGCTCGCGCGCACGGGGAACAGTGAACTGCCGCGCTTCTTGGGCCTTTTGTTATCCCCTGATAAGCTGCGTTCGTTGCAATAGCGACCGAAAAATCCCGTGAACGACATAATTTACCGTAATAATAAGCGTATAGATCAGTGAAATACAGTTTGGAAATTGCGATGCTGCTTGCATCTTTTAGTTTAGCTTCACGCAAATAACGATAAGTAGAATACGATGATCGAAAATACGAATAAAATTTGTGGCAAAGAATCTTACCTAAAATGTTTCAAAATACAAGGACTTACAGTACGAAGAGAACGCTATGAAGGTGAATCATGATGGTGGTGCTGGTCTGACGGAGCCTACGGTTGCGGATGACTTAGCGTGAGAAGAGTGGCGATATAAATAGCGGTAAATGAGCAGATTGGGTTGACGTTCGTCCAGCAGTCGAGCAGTTGTGTTGGGGCAGATGCCCTTTCCCTCGTAGGAGCAGGCGCTCACGATGGGGCAGATGTCCTTTACGATGATGCAGACTGCTCTGATAAGGCCTGTGTTTGAGTTTGAGCGATAAGTACTCGCTTCTGGTGCATAGTCAGTTCATTGACGGACTGACCCCTGTTTCGTAGTTGCTTGACGAACCTTCTGCGTTGCTTAAGCCGTTGATCGGTGTTTTCTGGACTGGCTTTCTAAGTTTCGATGTGTTTTTATATTTATCGACGATCCTCCTCGCAACTCCCCACAAGCGATGCTAAATAATATTATGTTACACACGAAACTTAGGATTGTATGAAGTTTGGGTTGCGGTTTGCAACCAACCGAAGCTCGCATACACGATTGGAGGGTCAAGTTGAGAGATATGAGTGATGTCCCTTTATTGTTCTTCATTCCTCCTAATTAGGAAGAAAGGCCTTTTCTTATGTAGGTGTGAGTTTGTCTGTTCACGCGTCAATCGTGGTTTGCTGGCGGATCTCTGTTACTGTCTCTGTACTTGTCTCGATTCTGATTCTGTTCTCCCTCGAGAGCCGTCTCGTTTCGGTGTTGATTCTGTTCTCCGAACGAACGTCTGGTTTGGGCGTAGGTTCTGTTCTATTCTTGACAACCGCCTCGTCTCGATTCGAACACTGTTCTCTGAACAACCGCCTTGGTTTGAGCGCTGATTCTCTTCTCTCTTGAATTCAGTGGATCGACTGCTCGCGGAGCGTTCCGCCTGTGGTGGAAGATGCTGTAATTGCTACGGTTGCAATATTGGCCCGGGAACTAGTATCTATATGTTATTGGACGGATTGGGTCCGAGTTTTTTTTAATCACATATTATATAAACAAAATAAACTTCATTCACAAAATAAAAATCAGTTATTTTTCAAAATTGACGGAAAAAATTGAAATTCGGCAATAAAGTTCGGGTTACAGCAGCTCGAGTCGACTCATACAAAACACGTAAACTTATATTGTTTACAACTCCTGAATTTAACAATTTTTTTAATTTTAACATTACCGTAGTAATAGGTACTATGTAAATAATGTGCATTTAAATATCACCTTCATACGATAATTAGAACACTCTTTATTATTAACAATTCATAAATTATTAACTAACAAAGATAAATAAGTGATTAATAAAGAATAAGACTCAAATTGATCTCCACGAACTCAATTTTTATTAACTGCCGACGTTTCGGACGTTTTTTAAACCGTCTCTTTTCAAGGCAATAAAAAAAGCGCAGAGATATTAAATTAATAATTAAGATATTAATAATAATTGGGTGAATCACACACTCTCCATCAACATCGCACGTAACTGATGCTTGAAAAAGTCTGAATTTGTTGTCGATCTCAGCTTGTTTTTCACCGGAGTTTGTTGACCCTTTGGAGGATGAGGCTTATTTTTTATTAAACTATTTTTGGACGAACGATAACTTCTTTTACCATCCAACACATAAACTTATCTTCTTTTTAGAATCAAATCGTCAGCTACCATTTTACAATTCCTGAAATCAATTTATTTCTGAATTTTGATATTACTATTGTAATATGTACTATTAAATAATATAGCAGCAATTAATCCAGCATATCGTGACCTACAATTTTTTCAATTCCTGAATTGAACTGATTTTTGAATTTTTACATTACCATTGTAATATGTACTACGTAAATAATTAAAAAATCACCTCGATACGATAATTAGAACACTCGTTATTATTAACAATTTAAAAAATTTAAACTAACAAAGATAGAATAGTATATTACATACCAGTAAAATAAGGAAGGTCTCGGATCACATGTAATTGTCGGCCGAAGTGAAGCCGAGGTGGACGAACATGTGATCCGAGGCTTTCTTTTTTATTGGCCAAGGTGTGTATACTATTTTTCTGCCCTTCGGTCGGAAAACGGCAACTTCAATTTGCGCAGCGGCCGGAAAGAAAGAACAAGTGATTTTTTAACTATATATTATTAAAACAAAATAAATTTCATTTGTAAACTAAAAATCAAGATTTCTACAAAATTGACGAAAAAAAATTGAAATTCATTCATGAAGATCGTGTTACAGCAGCTCGAGTCGACTCATATAAACACGTAAACTTATCTTCTTTTAAGCAGAACATTTAACATATTTTTGAATTTTGACATTAGCATACTGAGAAAAAAATTTGGTCGACACAACCAAGTTTTGGTAGGATCAACGAAACCGCTTACTTCCCGGCGGCGAACAAAATGTGTCTCCGGATCTTAAAAATAATTTGATTAAATATATCCAATATTAATTAAATGAAATAAATATTTGATTAAACAAGCCTCTTCTTTTTTTAGAAATAACTAAATATTTACTTACTACAAACTATTAATTAACTGAATCAAAATCTCGATTTTTTCTTTCAACAAATAGCTAAAACAATGAAATGTTTGTTGGAGACGACCAAATATTTTATTAAACTGATACAATACTTCACAAACTTTTCTTTGCGATATAATTTGAAACAAATATTTTATTTAAACAAGTGAAGATTTCTTGCGCCAACTTTTTATATAACCGATTCAAAATCTCGATTTCTTCTTTTAAACAAAGCTTGTTAAAACCAATATAATATTTGTTAATGATAATCAAAAAGTATATTAATTATATAAAATGTAATTTTGCGCCAATGAAATATATTATAAACTGAAATAAATATGCAACTGATTCAACTGAATCTTTTGTAGTTAATAAAATTTTTTTCATATGTTCAAATATTTTTTCTTCATAATCAAAGTTATCTTATTGTGGTTTGGTACATACTTTAGTCAACTGAATATATTTCATATATTCCATGCTTATATTGACGCATATTTTTTATTCATCTTAGTCTAGGACGCTTAATGGTATTTTAGATTCACTTGCTCGCAATTCCTTATTACAATGATATTATATCGTATGACACAAAGCACTAACTTACGTAATTTAACGAACAAAATCTATATTATTATATTTCTAAAATTTACTTCCATACGAATCAATCAAATTTTTGGTCGTTTGCAAAATAACAAAAAAATTCGTATCAACCTAGCGAAAGATGCAGAAGTAGAGGTAGCGCAAAATTTGATTTTAAAACGAAATATTTTTTTTTAATAAATACTTTGTTAAAAATATACTTTTATTGCAAATTATTCTGTTTAATTAATGTTTAATTGATCACAGGCACATAAATAAAGAAAAATTTAAAGTCTTCGTTTATAAAAAGATTTATTAGAATTAACTAAACATTTTGTGGAGGCATATAAATTTTATAGATATGAAAAACAAAAAAAAATTTCGTTTACGATATGTGTGATGTGGTATTTGCGTACCCGTATTAAAATTAATAACGCGAATTATTAATATACGTGGGCAGCGTTGCCCAATACCGCGCACACTATTTATTTATTTATTATCGCAAACTGCGGACTGTCGCCAGGAACATGAGTTCGGTGGGACGCTCGGTGTGTGGAATTCAGGCGATCCTCCTTAGGAAGACACAATAACTACACAACAATTAAAATGAAAATGATAGAGGCATTTATTCTATTATTTAACAAAATAACCTTCCACGCCTCGTGCCGCGTCAATAACTTTTCGCGCGGGCGGAAACACCAGGAAGTCTACGATCGAGGACCTCGCCTGCGGTAGACTATATGCCGATATCACACCATCGGGAGAGGGGAAAATGCTCGGTAATATAAACCAACTTATCGGGATGCGCCCCGTGGATGGCCCAGCCGAGCCGGGTCCCAGTGGCCTCCTGGGCAACGGAGGACCGACGTCGGCTGCGGTGCTGATCAGGTGGCCCAATGCCGCGGCGAGTACCTCGCGAACCGCGTTATCACTCGCGCACAACCCCGTCCTATTCACTCACTAAGTCACCCGCGGTACACCACGCAAGGATAATTCAGGTACCGATGGCTTCTGCGCTACACGCGCCTTTTCTTAGCCTTGCACAAAAATTTATGTATTGGCACCGGTAGAATTCATCCGCCTCGAGCGGCGGATTTGGACATACTGAGTAGGAAATTGCTTAATTTCTCGAAAAAGGGATGAGAGAGGGGAAACTTACACATACACTCTCGAGCTCTTATTCCTACGTATTGTTTCGCGCTTTGTAATTGTATACTTGAGTTAAAGTAAAAAAGTGTCGTAGCTGGCCTTGAAATACCAAAGGCTCCGACGACTTACAATTATTTTGAATTTAAATAGTTCATTCGCCGTGAACAGATTGTATGACGATTTCCGTCACAAAGCCCCCCCAAGATTCTACTTCCCTCGGAAAGGCCGAGTCGAAAGAAGGCACAATCCAATTGCGGCAACGCGTTGTTCTCTTCACTCTTCGATCAGTGACGGGAAGGGATGCGATCCTTTAGGAAACGGATCACATCCTATCCTACGTCTCTTGCTACATTAGCTGGGAGATTGGCAGCAGCCTTCAGCATCATGTAACATTCCCTAAGAATGTCCGTCTCGTTGCTGGACTGGGTTGTCGTCCCAGATGAGGAAGCCGGTACTTCCGAAGACGTACGGGGTTTAGACCCATTGACCGACTTTGACGTCGGCTGACGAGATGGCCCAGCCATCCTCGTAGCGTCAACTTCCATCGGGGTGGGCTGTTGCAAGTCGCTAGGCCGAGCCTTCTGAGACTGCTTCCCACGAGGTTCCGGGACAGAGACTTGTTCCTATCCCTCCCACTGACTCGTTGGACAGGTACTGGCTGAGCCCCGCTCTCTTCGTGTTCCTGCCTATCCGGTTCCGCTGCTTGGTTGCTGGTTGAGAAAGCGTTCAGGCTTTCCTTATACTCCCTCGACTTCTGGTCCACTTAGGCTTGGACGACCGCACTCAAGGCTGCCTTCACTTGCTCGAAGGGCCTCGTGCAATCCAGGCCAAATGCAGCGGCTTGCGGCGAGTCGCCTCTTCCACACGGCGACCCAACACAACTTCTATATACGAGCGTTTATTGCTGGGAAACTTCACACACGAGCCGTTTCTAGCACCCTCCTGGCAGGCGCGTGTCTCCACACGTCACCTTTTCGACTCCTTCGGACCTGCCCGTGGCGTTGGTCACTTTGATGCCTGTGGAGAGACAGGGACCTAAGCGCCGGTGCAACGGGGTTAGGTGATGTGAAGGGAGAGTAACCCATACTCGTATTCACATATCATGGGGCTCCGAACATTTGGGGCACTCCCTTACAGTCACCCCTCGGCGTCCGCAATTAAGACAAAATGTCTTGAATTGAAACAGATTGAACATACAGCAATTGAAACAGGAGTTCTTAGGGGTATCTATCGAGCGATTGAATGGTATTGGTACCAGTCGTCGGAGGACAATTCCCCTAGTAATGACTGGGCCAGATGTGGATGACCCAGTCTTCGCCTGCTTGGGCAGGGGCTCGACCCCAACATCGAGTTTCCCCGCCTGCGATGGACCCATGACAGGTGTCTCTGCTTCCGGGAACGGCCGAATCGTTGCTCGGGGTGTCGCAGAGACTCCTGATTCGTAGTCGTCCATCATCAATTGCCTATTGCCGCTAGACTTCTTCTTGCAGCGTGGGCGGTTTGTGGCGACGGTCTTCTGCTGCTGCCGAACTGCCTCGCGCAGATCCTCAGCATACACTGAGGGGTAGATGTTGGCGGACGGCTCCGGTGTTAACACCGCAGGCACATCCACTTCCATCTGCTCCACTGGGGTTGATTCGACCGACGACGAGAGGTCCACCATTGAGGCACATGGTGTCCCTTCTAGCTCGACTAGTACCTGTTCGATGTCTCGCACCGACTGGGCCCATCCAGCGAGCGGGTCATCTACAGGTACCTCGAGGTAGTCGGAAGATACCGGAGTTACCTCTTCAGCGATCTCTTAAGTCGGTGTGTTTCCCCCAGTAGTACGGGCTGAGACGAAGATGTGTGTCCCACCCACGATGATCCGAATCCACAAACGTCGCAATCATCGTTTTTAACGTTCTATTAGTTCTCTCCACCGGGTTGGCTTGTGGCCTATAAGGAGGGGTTTTGACATGTTTTATGCCATAACCTTCCAATATACGCGACATTATGCCGTTGATGAACTCAGTTCCATTATCCGTTATTAGGAAATCTGGTGTTTCCCAACGGAAGACTACGAGTTCCTCGAATGCTTTCAATACCGACTCACCGGTCACCGCACGTAATGGTTTGAGCTCTATCCACTTTGTAAACAAGACTTGAAATACTATGATGTATTTGTATTGACCTTTACTAGGTGGAAGCTTCATTACGTCTGCTGCTACAACAGTCCAGGGTCTCTCAATGTTCCGTTTACCGATCAAGCCTTGAGGACCTGCTTGAGACGTCTTATAGCTCTGACAGATAAGACACTGTAAAACAAATTGGCGGGTATCGTGGTAGATACCTGGCTAATAATAGTCTTTTGCAACACGTTCGTAAGTCTTTTCGACTTCCATCTGACCCATGGATGGGTGGAAATGAGAATCTACTAAGACTCGGTTCCTCTGCTCTAAGGGTAGAGCAAGGCGCCAGCCTTCTTCTCGTTCTGTTACAGAGTCCAGGAGGTTATCGCTTTGTAAAACGATGTAACATATCATCCTCACTTTTCCAATCCGGAAATTTCTGAGGGCATGAGCGTACATCGTTTACTCTAGCAATATACCATGGGTCTGTAATTACTTCGAACGAGGCAATCTTTTCTTCGTCGGGGTCTGGGTTGGCGGCACGAGAAAGCGCGTCCGGTACATAGTGCAAGGCTCCTTTCTTATGCACTATTTCAAAGTCCGATTGCTGCATTTGAAGTATCCATCGTGCCAACCTACCCGACGGCTCTTTGAGATTTTTAAGCCATTTAAGAACACTATGGTCGGTCGCAGCCGTGAATCGATAGACCTCAATGTATGGTCTCAAACTCTTAATAGCTCATGTGAGGGCTCAGCATTCTTTTTCCGCTGTTATGTAATTACGTTCAGCGTGCTTTAATAGTCGGCTGACGTAGACAATCGAATGCTTGAAACCCTCGTTGTCCACTTGCGTCAACGCCGTATCTTTTGCTAAGTCTGTTACGTCATAAGATGTATACTTTTAATTTTATAATTTCATAATTTCAAATCGACAAAAAGTCGTAATTAACAACTGTAGCTTAAAGAATGCGAACACAGAGTTTCGTAAATGACCTGGATATTAGCAATGAATCGAAGAGTCAAAATACAAACTCAGCGATTTGTTAAAAGAAATCACCCTAATATTTGAATAAAATTTGTAAACTAATTTTATAATTTACAAATAATCTTTTACAATAAATTGAAGATGTTGACCTAGAATTAATCAGTTCGAATTACGTGTCGGCTCGGCTTTCAAATACGAAAAGTTGAGAGTACTAAATTTAAAATAAGGTAAATCAATTGTATTATAAAGTGCTTAATTAATAAATCATACTTATAATATTTAAATCAATAAATAAACAAAGTGTTAATTATTATTAACCTCCCCAACATACAAAGAAGCAAAGGACTTCAAGGGAAGAAATATAAAGTAAGTAATACTGTAAAACGTACTCTTAGTTTACTTGAACATTCCCTAGGTTCGAGTCCTAGCTAAGTGACAGGCGTCATTGTTAAACTTTTAGTATTCAGGACATAACAGTCACTAGCATTAATTTGGACGGTAAATGGCTTAGAAAAGTCTGGACGGGCTAATACAGGTGCCTCAGCTAACGCAACTCTAAGCTAACGAAACGCGTCCTTCTGCTCCTCACCCCAATCCCAAGCCTGGTCTTTACGCAGCAACTTGGTAAGGGGAGCTTTAATGTCAGCCTCTCGGTTAATGAATCGAGAGTACCAGCCTACCATCCCGAGGAAGGATCTTAACTGTTTGACATTACCAGGAGTAGGGTAATGAAGGACTGGAGCGACTCGTTCCTCATCAGGCCTTAAGCCGTCCGCGTCCAATTTTTACCGAAAGAACATTACGCTGGAACAACAAAACTCACACTTCTCTCGATTCATTTCGAGTCCAGCGTCATTCAACGTCCTTAGTACGTATTCGAGACGTTTTAGGTGGTCCTCAATAGTTTCGGTAATGACGATCAAGTCGTCTAAGTAACCAAACACATGAGGTTCCTCCTTAGGCCCGAAAATTGCATCTATCAGCTGTGCAAAGGTCATAGGAGCATTTATGAGGCGGAAAGGCATTCTCGTGAATTGCCAGAGCCCCGATCCTGATACAGCAAATGCAGTACAATGCCGGCTCGCTTCGGCCATTAACATTTGGAAGTATGCTTTCTTAAGATCAATTTTCGATGTATACTTTACATTATGCAGCTTATCCAATAGGTATCCATATTAGGAAGTGGATAAGAATCACGTTTTGTGACTGCATTAAGGTCTCGAAAGTCGATACAGAAGCGATAACTTCCTTCGTCCTTGCGAACGATGACCGGAATAGCCGAGCGATCACTCGCACTCGGTTCAATAATGCCCTTGTCAAACATCTTTTTGACCTCACTCTGGGCAAATTCGAGGACCTTGGGAGACATACGTCTTGACTTATGACGAACCGGTCTTGCACCAGGTTCAACCTCTATGTGGTGATCCGTTAACGTCGTAAAGCCGTGGACGTCTCCCGAGGGCAAGAGTAGGCTTTCAACTAACTCTTTGACTTGTTTCCGCTGGTCGTTCTGTAACTCAATTATACCAGCACATTCAGCGGAAATCCTCGAATCAATGTCATGAGTTGTATCTCTTACGAAGTGTATCCAATCACTCTCACCAATACGCCAGATAGCTTCGTCTAATTGTACTTCCAAATTCCAATGTTCTAGAATATCCATACCGAGAATAATGGAATGCTCAATATTCTCTACAATTCTCAGTTGGATATTGCCATCGAGGCCTTCTAAACAGAGTAGAATGTTGATAAGGCCAAGGACTTTAAGTGCTGGTCCAGTCACACCTTTCACGATAACCTTGACAGATCTCCATGTAAACTTGTACTGTTCGACAACATCTGATCGTATAAGAGAGACCATGGCGCCAGGATCGAAAAGTGCTTTAAAGTCCTTTCTACCGAATCGTACCAAAACTAATAGCCGGTTATCCGATTGGATGCCAGCAATTATCTGTTCGGTTTGACTATCGTCGTTAGGAGTCGATGCTGTGTGCGTCATTTTAGATATTTTTGATACTGCACCTCCCCCCCCCCCTGAACTGCACTCCTCGGTAATGAGTTTGTACGGTTTATACTATGCACACCATCGACAACTACCTTCTCCACCAAGGGCTCGTTGTTGAGTACAATTTCCTTCTCCACAAAGGGCGTCTTGTCCTCTTTACTAGGTGTGTCACAACGGGTTGACGATGAGCCTGGCCTCGTAGGAGTCTCTCTCCCGACGGTCTACTCCATTATCCGTCCGGGAACTCCTACTACTGCTGGTAAAAGAATTCCTATTCTCTTGTCGGCTTCTTGCCGCCTTTTGAGATATGGATCTCCTACGAGTAGATTCGCGATCGTACTGATACCCATCGGACGAATCCGTCTGATCTATCCTGATCGCATGTGGCCACCGCACGTTTCTCTCGAGGCGTTTCTCTACGTTTCTCGCTGTGACCTTGCACTGGAGCCTCCGGTTGAGCTCGGTCGTCGAATCTACGGTTGGACTGACGCTTATGAGTACGTCTCGCCGTACATACATCACGACGTTTATCGTTGCTTGACGCTCTACTCACAGAACGATTTTTTCGTGGCTTTCTGTTAGGAGTTGTGTACTCCCGCCTCTTTCTTGTCTTGCCCTTCGCAAGTCTTAGAAGAGGTGTCACGACGTCTTGAGTAAATACCGGTTTTTCGTGAGAGTTAATGCTAACGTCATTATGAAGGTCATATCCATTCTTATTATAAACATATTAACGTTCGGTTGCGTTGGCCTCGGATTGTCTGTTGTATTGTCTAGAGGTGTATCCTCATGACGCCCGACGGTCGGCTTCAGCCTACGAACCCATGTCAAAATGTTTTGTTGGCACTCCACTCTCTCTAGTGTCAAGATCTCCACTGTTTCTCTGATCCCCAGTTGGTAGGTAATATACGGGTGCATAAAACCCTCCCAGATGAGCGGTCGTCACGGTCATAGCCGTCGACGTAGTGGTGGTGCATGAGGCTGCATTCACAGAAACAGAAGCATAAGGGATTGCTGCCGTGGTCGTGTTCGCTGCCGGTACCTCACCAAACCGTTTAGGTATAGCATCTGTTGAAACTAATCCTGGGCTTTGTGCAGTACTTTCGCGATCCGACATTTCGGACTCGCAGGAAACCTAATGGGACCACAGTTCCTTTCTTGGAATGAGGTTTCCTAATTTCCCATAGTTCCTGACATACTAGAGGTATATGTGCAGGCTCTGCCTTTACATTCTCGTCGTACTCTGGGAACCATGGGATCCGGATTATTGTCTACACATCTAATCCGGTGACGCAAAAGCCGTTCGCAGCATTTCGCTTCTTCGCCATTTGCGTTTAAATTCAGATGCTCCAATTAGACATACACTGCCTCAATCGGAAGTTTCTTCGTTTTCCGACAAATATCCCTAGCTATGTGTGATTCACGCATAAGCTGGGCGACTCGGGCTTCATAGCTGCTGGCCATTATTTTTTGACCAGCAACAGCTGACGTGTTACGTCGGGAGAAGTACTCTCAAACGGGATTTCAGATGAAATTATTTCAATATCGTGCGTAATTTAACAGTAATGGTAAATTTTAACCACTTCCCAAAATTTTTCTCTCGCCAGTTATAATCTAACAGATTCCTCACTAGCGCAAAGCAAAATTTATTTTGTTACGGAAATTGAAACAATTAAAGTCTTAATTTATTCATGAATAAAAAAAGAACAATAAATGAGGAAGAAAAAGGAGAAAAAAATTAAATTATTTATCTTTAGTAAAAAAGTATCTTTATTGATCGTCACGAACAACAGTTGTTAATAGATTAAAAATATAATTATCCTCGCCCAGGCGAACGTTTTTAAATTAATATTGAATTTTGTCGGTCTTGCTGAGCTATTAGAGTCGTTAGACGTTAGCTCAGCAAGACCGACAAAATTCAATATTAATTTAAAGTTGTTAATAGATGTTAATAGAATTTTTGCCGACGTTTCGGACGTTTTATCGCCGTCCCTTTCCAAGGCTAAAAAGTAATAAATTACAGTTTAAAAAAATATAAATAAATACAAGCAACGAAACATTTAACACGATGTCACAAGACAATTTCACACACTCACCAAATTCAAAAAGAACTCAAAAAAAACAACATATCATTCGTGTGGTTACATCTCGCAAAAGAAACCCTCTCAAGCATATTATTACATATCAATCTATAAAAAAATTCAACAAATCAAGTTTAATTCTCGCGTTAAAACAATAATTTTTTTAATAGCACAATTTAAAAAAATATCTTTTAACTAATTTTAACTACCTATGTTGTCGCTATCAGAACACTCGTTTAAAAATTATGCATAGGACCACCCCGAAGGAAGTCCCAAGTCACAATTAATAGTCATAATGCCCACAGACCCGTGCCTAACCTCTTACCAATACATTCACAATATATATATATATATATATATATATATTCGTCCCGTACATCATTAAATCCATCCAAAAAAGAGAGGGGAACACTCTGTATTGCGAGGCCAAGTCGAGTCGTGTGCTCTCGCGTATCAGGCGAACATGCGCCGTGGAGAAGTGGCACGCCGCGTCAGTCTTAATACAACCGGGATTCCCCGGAGAGCTCCGATACTTTATGCAAGTCGCCCAACCTCCTCACCACACATAGTACGCTAATACTGAGAGGCAGTAATTCTCAAGCCAACAACGTAATAGAGAGTATAAACACATTTTTGACAAATAAACAATATCAATTATAATATAGTTTTACAATATTTACCGTTTCTTTATACTTATTCTTCAAAAAATTTACATCCTCTATACGGTTAAGCGTGTTATCATGTGTATAAATATTCAGCATCTCCGAAAACATTCGTTTTTTCGTATTACTCTTGATATCAATGATAGATACCTTATTAAAATCAATGCTGTGGCCTGTATCTCTCTTATGGACCGCTAATGCAGATCTTTCACTTTCATTACGTACATCATTCTTATGTTCTCTAATGCGTGATTTTAATTTACGTTTACTCGTGCCAATGTATTGCGCTGTGCAGTCTTTGCAAGGTATTTTATAAACAATATTGCACATCTCGTGTTTTTCATTTTTATCCTTGCCTAATTTTATGATATTACTAAATTCATTAATCGTGCGATTTATTGGTAGAAAATCACAATTTTTTATGCATACATTGAGGCACGGAGTTAAATCTTTAATAAAAGGCAAAACAACCTTTGGTCTCTAAATTAAATTTCTTTTTTAATAATATTATTAATCAAGCTATTACTGGCGTTATCTAAATGTGACAATCGTTTATTTATAAATTTATTAATGAAATCAAATGGATAATTGTTATTAAGTAAAAAGTTTCTAACTAACTCTATATTGTCATCATGAAAATATCCGATAACAAAACAGTCTTGTCAACTAAATTATAAATCATTGCTATTTTTTGAGAACGTGGGTGATGTGAAAAATATTTAAGATATCGTCCAGAGGCTGTGTTTTTACGGTACCAATTTGTCTTGCAAATAGCATCGTCAAATCTATGTATTTTTAAATCAATAAACGGTAATTCTTTATTTATTTCAGTTTGCACTGTAAATTTTATAGGTTCACAAAAATTATTAAAAGTGTTTAATATCAAATCGATCTTCTCATGATTGACAATTAATAGCGTGTCGTCTACATATATTTTGTACATAACAATATCCTTTTTGAATTCTTTTAAGCAACAATTTTCTAAGTCTTCTAATACAATGTCCGCAAACCATGGGCTTGTGCAAAAACCCATAGGAGCTCCCATACATTGTTTGTAAATTTTTTTATTGAATTGTAAGAAAGTTAAGTCCAAAAGCTGCTCTATCCCCTCCAAAAATTCAACTTTAACAATAGGAATACTATTCTTTATAAATTTCCATTTTTTTGATACTGCTCGCATAATTAAATCCCTCGGTAAATTTGAAAAAAGAGAGACAACGTCAAACGATACTAATCTGTAATTTGCAGGTACAATCAGTTTGTCAATGATCTTTTTTAGTTCTATACTATTTTTTATATTTGATGCTGGTTTTGGAACGTACTTATTAAATAATTTACTAATTGCTTTATCAAAGGCATACGTAGGGCTATTTATAGCTGAAACAATGATCCGTATAGGTAAATCCGCTTTGTGTATTTTAATTAACCCATACGCTTTCGGAATGTTTGTATTGTCTAATTTTTGTTTAACGTTGTCGAAGCAGTTTTCTCCATTAAAAACTTCAACAAATCTTGGATCACCCCACACATAAAACACAATATTAAGGTTCGCAACATGGCTTATAAAAGGTACTTGGCCACTGGGCTGAGTTCGGACTATCAGATTTACAAGTATCTCCGTAACCTCGTTAGAAACGCTATAGACTCGAGTAAATTTACAAATTTGGGATGTTCTGATACGGTTATCACCTGGTTCTACCATTATCTAGTAGGCCGCATCTAGGTGGGTTCCGCAAGGCAGTGGCCTGGTCCCACTGTTATTTTCCATTTTTATTAATGCCCTATCGCCAGTGTTGCCAGATAGAGATATTTTTTCTTTGTTGCACTCACATAGTATGACTTCATTTACATTAGACAATAAAGGACAGAAAAACCCAAAATGGTAACCCTGCCTATCGCGTGTCTTAAGATATTCTGATCACATGATCTTTGCGGATGATGAAATTTGAACGTGAAAAAGACGAAAGTCATGATCTTGGACAGTCAGGCCTATATTTCGTGCATTGACTTGGATACTGCCCGGAGGTTGCATTAGGAAATAATTTCCTTGACTATGAGTCTGAAGTCAAATCATTGGACATTTGGATTACACCTACCCTGGATTGGTCTCGTCAGATCGCGACAGTGTCGCAACGAGTCCATGGAGTTCTTCACTCCTTAAAACTTTTTAAACGAGTGACCACCAGAAATTAAAACTCCAGAGTTTATTAAATGCATGCGTTCATTTTGTGTGGACCACAAACATTCCTTAGCGCGAACATGTGACACCATACCGTCTCAAGCTAGGATGGCTGTCGGTCCAGCTCAGGAGATCCCTTTTTATCGGTAGTAGTGCCTATAATATCATCTCGCACGAATCCCCTTCCTACATTGCCCGTCATTTCATTCTACGCGATGCTTCATTTTCATCTTGATCTTATGTGTATACGGGGTTTCACCCCTATTATCCAATAAATAAATCAAATCAAATCAAATCTCTCTCAAACCTGAACCCGTTTACGTTTAGCAGCAGCACCGCTCGCGCGCAAAAGATAGCGGACAAAATTTAATAATTGCAAATCCCGTATTAAAATTAATAACGCGAGAGAGGGGAAACTCACACATACATTCTTGCGCTCTCATTCATACGTATAGTTGCACGCTTTGTAATTGTACACTTGAGTTAAAGCAAACAAGTGTCGTAGGTTGGCCTTGACATACCAAAGGCTCCGGCGACTTACAATTATTATGAATTTAAATAGTTCATTCGCCGCGAATAGATTGTGTGACGATTTCCGTCACAAATGATTTCATTAAAACAACTAAACATTTTGTCGGGAAAATAAATTTTATTAAAAAATTCAAATTCTTCATTTATATAATGCGTTCATTGAAACATCTAAACATTTTGTGGAAGAATATAAATTTTATTTACATGAACAAAAAATAAAAAAAATTAAAAGACTTTGTTTATGAAATAATTTCATTAAAACCACTAAATATTTTATGGAGTAAAAAGAAATTTTTCAGTCAATAATTATGCGTCACCAACAACATATTTTCTGAACCTAACAAAATTATTTTCCTTATCTGAATACGTATTTTATTGAATTCAGTAAACATATTGTTAGCAATAGCTTGTTTGTTCGAAACGTCGAGTTTGTTCGGCGAAAGATTTTTTGGATCTAATAAACACTTGATCGATAATACGAATAATTTAGTTGAGATAGGTTGTCACGCCGCACTGTGGTTAAGGTTGCGGAATTTCACAAATAATTACGCGGGGAGCTTATAAAACTAACGATAAGATTTATTGAAAACATCAAGTAATTTACAACCGGATTTGGGCGCCAGTCGCTAGTTAACGCGACGAATAATTAAATAATAAAACGCGATCGTTTTGCGTAGCGGAGGGGGAAGAGGGGAACTCGGGAGAGAATGGCGGGAGGAAATACGCGCACACACACGCGGGCGGACCGAGAATTCGCGACCAAGAAAAGGAGGAAGTGCGCCATACGCACTCATCTTTTTCAACTGTAACCAAATCTCTCTGCACCCAGGGTTGCCAGATGGCGATTTTTTCTCCTTGTTGCTCTTGCTTAATAAACATCAATATACGTAAGAGAGAAAAGGAAAAAAAATCGCCAACTGGTCACTCTGTCTGCACCCTTTGTCACTCTCGGGTTTCATACATAAGATATAATTGTGGTTTTTACTCGAAAAAACCCTGCTTATAATATATCGCGACCAAGCACGCTCGATCGTAGTTCACGGAGCTCTGTTCTCCGTCGGCACTTGTCTCGTCTCGTCCGTGCGATCAACCATCTGCGTACGATTACATCTTTCCTTGCGCTGTCAAGAAGACGACTCAATCAACTGCTGACGACGTAGTGGTTCTCCTCCGACGCTGGCCTGCCGTGGAATTGGCTTGGAGATCCTGGGGAATATTTATAGGTAGGTTGTTGAGCCGTAGAAGCTTGCGATTATTTGTTTACTTTGTTTACAGTTGGGAAGGTTAGTGTTCCCCTAACCTCTCAACTCCTGTTGACAACTTATTATTCTACCTATTTTCTGTCCTAGCTTCTCGTTTCTGGTTATCCTTCTCCCTAGTAGTGTGCTTATACTTATTTATTAATATTTTCACAGAAACTCTACACAAGGTCTCAGTGGGTGACGGTTTTTCCCAGGATACGTGCTACTACTCTTGAGGTCTGGCACCTGATGCATCTCCCGGAGGATATCCAGCCATCGAAGCACCTGCCCATCGACGAAGAATCTGTGGCGTCCTGCTTGATTCCCTCCTGAACTCCTGGAGGAGTGCTGATGGTGTTCGTCCTGGTCTACAAGGTCAATACTCTGGCTACCTTTTGTTGGAGTATTCTGGTGCTGGATTATGGGAAACCGGGAAAAGGATGGGTTATGTAAAGTATTGTTAGGATAATTGTGGTATTTAGGGTGCTGGGTAGATTACAGTAGGTATGTGTGTTTATGTGCGGTATCCGGGTAGGTAGGTTTACTAAGGGGGGAAAGGTTACGCTTATAACCTTTTTAGTATTATTTTACCTTTTGTGACAGGTGTTAAGGGGATGTCGTAGCTATAGCCTCCATCAAAAGCCGCTCGATCTCGCGGCTTCGAATGGCGCTGTAGTCAGGTGTCGATTTCTACGATAAACGTACTTCAAACATAAATTATAAATTTTACAGCTATATAGAGCTGTTGAAAGATACTTTCCCCCTAGCTATAACTAAAATAAAGGTAATTAATATCCACATTATATTAAAATTTTATACTGTCAAAATGACGATTTAAGTATAAATTATGTTATATTTTTTTAAATAGTTTGTAAAATTTATTTTTTTTTAATTCAATATGATCGCGGCACCCAAAGGAGCAATTAGACATAATGTTTGACTTTTTTATAGGTATTTAATTAATTTTTTATTGGTTTTAAAGTTTAAGTCTGAGCGTACGTCCGTACGTCCGTACAGGCGGCTTTTTATTTTTTAACTCTTCTTATATCACTCTTGGATTTTCGAAAAAATGAATTTTTTTTTAATGAAAGTGATCGCGGAACCACAAGGATTAATTAGAAATAGTGTTTAACTTTCTTATGGGTGTTTAATTACTTTTTTATTTACTTTTTTTACTTTTTTATAGTCGATTAGTTATAACTGAAGATAACATTAAGGACTGGACATCATCAACAAATATATGGGAATATTTAATATATAAGGGAATATTTTTTTTTTAATTTCGAAATATGGGTTCCAGAAGATGATGCCCCGTCGACCTATGGGTAACAGTAGGGACCTGGACATCTTCTACAGGAAGAAAAATTTTTTTTTTTTGTTTCATAATAGGCCTTCCAGTAGATGATGCACCGTCGACCTGGAGGTAACAGTAAGGACCTGGACATCATCTACAGGAAGAAATTAATTTTTTTTCTTTTACGTAATAGGTCTTTCAGTAGATATTTCCCCGATGACCTGGAGGTAACATTATCGACCTGGACATCTTCTACAGGAAGAAAAATTTTTTTTTGTTATTTCGCAATATGCCTTTCAGTTGATGATGCCCCGATGACCTGGAGGTAACATTACCGACCTGGACATCTTCCACAGGAAGAAAATTTTTTTTTTTTGGTTTCGTAATAGGCCTTCCAGTAGATGATGCACCGTCGACCTGGATGTAACAGTAAGGACCTGGACATCATCTACAGGAAGAAATTAATTTTTTTTTTTAATTTTATATAAGCTATCAAGTAGATGATGCCGCGATGACCTGGATGACCTAGCTAAAATCCTCCCTCGCTCACGATCGCTCGATGAGAAATCATTTTATAATAGATAATATTAAATTAAACTAAAAAATATTTTAATGTTTAACTACATTCAATTATTATTTATTAAAATGTACCCATATAGACTTATTATCATATGTATAATAAATAATGATTATTATTATTATACGATGAATTAAAATGATAATATTAAAAAAATAGAAATTATCTATAAAAATATAAAAATAATCCTTTTGTATGAAATAGAGTTTAATTATTATTGCAATAGCAATTTTCATAAAGGAATTATTATTGATTTTTTATTGTCATGTGATATGTATACATCCTTTGCAAATAATTTATTTATTTATTTAGCAGTACTTATTAATTTGTGCGTTATTAGTAATTTGGTAATAGCACTTTTTATACACTGTAAAAGTATTATAATCTATATTAAAAAAATCTATATAAAATAATCTATAGTAAAAATTACTATATTGTATAGGAAAAGTGTGACATCTCAGCAATATAATAATTTTTGCTATGTTATATAGTAAAATTTAGATATACTATCTTTTAATATCCAATATCGTAATTTTTGATATTCAATATAGTAATTTTTATTATATAAGTCAGCAAATTTTATTATTCAATCTGGTATTTTTTAAATGCGAATTTAAGGAAGAAAAAATGAATTATATTTTGTTTTTAATTAATTCGAAATAGAATGTATGTATTGGGGGAATTCCTTTTGTCAATTAAGTACTACAGAAGCATTTAATATTTGGAGATTTAATTATATACTATTCTTACGCAGTTGATCGCAATTTTTATTCACTCGCATATATTTATTCATTACACTTATTAGTCACTAACTTAAATATTGTTTCAATCGCTATCATTGAAATACGCTGAACGGAAGATACATTTTCGCATAATACACATTTTTGAGCATTTGCGAGAAGAACTGGAGAAATAGAAAATTTTAAACACGCCACCTATTGGACGAACGGAATAATTAGAATAGCCTTAAATTAAAAAGTCGTCTCAAAACAATCGAATACTGAAAAAGAAATGAACGTATACGCGTATATAAAATATTTCTACAATACATATTATACAAATTTTAATATATGTAGTATATATATTTAAAAAAAATCAACCAAATAATTAAATATTGATCATACATATCCACATTATATTAAAATTTTATACTGTCAAAATGACGATTTAAGTATAAATTATGTTATATTTTTTTAAATAGTTTGTAAAAATTAATTTTTTTTTCTTCAATAGGATCGCGGCACCCAAAGGAATAATTAGACATAGAGTTTGACTTTTCTATAGGTATTTAATTAATTTTTTAATGGTTTTAAAGTTTAATTCTGAGCGTACGTCCGTACAGGCGGCTTTTTATTTTTTAACTCTTCTTATATCACTCTTGGATTTTCGAAAAAATGAATTTTTTTTTAATGAAAGTGATCGCGGAACCACAAGGATTAATTAGAAATAGTGTTTAACTTTTTTATGGGTGTTTAATTACTTTTTTATTTACTTTTTTTACTTTTTTATAGTCGATTAGTTATAACTGAAGATAACATTAAGGACTGGACATCATCAACAAATATATGGGAATATTTAATATATAAGGGAATATTTTTTTTTTAATTTCGAAATATGGGTTCCAGAAGATGATGCCCCGTCGACCTATGGGTAACAGTAGGGACCTGGACATCTTCTACAGGAAGAAAATTTTTTTTTTTGATATCGTAATAAGTCTCACAGTAGGAGTTGCCCCGATGACCTGGAGGTAACATTACGGACCTAGAAATCTTCTACAGGAAGAAAAATTTTGTTTTTTAATTTCGTAATATGCCTTCCAGTAGATGTTGCCCCGATGACCTGGAGGTAAAATTAGTGACCTGCACATCATCTACAGGAAGAAAATTTTTTTTTTTTGATATCGTAATAAGTCTCACAGTAGGAGTTGCCCCGATGACCTGGAGGTAACATTACGGACCTAGAAATCTTCTACAGGAAGAAAAATTTTGTTTTTTGATTTCGTAATATGCCTGCCAGTAGATTATGCCCCGTCGACCTGGAGGTAACAGTAGGGACCTAGACATCTTCTACAGGAAGAAAATTTTTGTTTAAATTTCGTAATGTGCGTTCCAGTAGATGATGCCGCGATGATCTGGAGGTAACATTAGGGACCTGGAAATCATCTTCAGAAAGAAATGATTTTTTTTAATTTCGTAATGTGCGTTAAAGTAGATAATAATAAAAATTATAATAAATAGTAATAAAATTATATAAATAACATAAATACCATAAATACTATAAGTACCATAATACATAATAACATAAACTACCTAATATATAAATAAATTATAATTATATATGTATGATCAATATTTAATTATTTGGTTGAGTTTTTATATAAATTAGTTATATATATAGACAAAAATTATTAAAATATTTATACTATATTTTGTTATTTTATAAAATTTATAAAATAAAGTTTTACAATATTTAATATGTAATGTTATAATTAATCTTACGTAAATAGCAAATTTTAATATCAAAATAACAAAAGTTCTTACATCATATATAGTGAAATGTATATACTACATATATTAAAATTTGTATAATATGTATTGTAGAAATATTTTATATACGCGTATACGTTCATTTCTTTTTCAGTATTCAATTGTTTTGAGACGACTTTTTAATTTAAGGCTATTAAAAATTTAACGCTATATTCTTATTACTCCATTCGTCCAATAGGTGGCGTGTATAAAATTTTCTATTTTTCCAGTTCTTCTCGCAAATGCTCAAAAATGTGTCAACTAGTATATAAGAAACAACAAGATATTTAGTTATTATGCGAAAATGTATCTTCCGTTCAGCGTATTGCAATGATAGCGATTGAAATAATATTTAAGTTTGTGACTAATAAGTGTAATGAATAAATATATGCGAGTGAATAAAAATTGCGATCAACTGCGTAAGAATAGTATATAATTAAATCTCCAAATATTAAATGCTTCTGTAGTACTTAATTGACAAAAGGAATTCCCCCAATATATACATTCTATTTCGAATTAATTAAGAACAAAATATAATTCATTTTTACTTCCTTAATTCGCATTTAAAAAATACCAGATTGAATAATAAAATTTGCTGACTTATATAATAAAAATTACTATATTGAATATCAAAAATTACGATATTGGATATTAAAAGATAGTATATCTAAATTTTACTATATAACATAGCAAAAATTATTATATTGCTGAGATGTCACACTTTTCCTATACAATATAGTAATTTTTAATATAGATTATGTTAATATTTATTATAATATTTTTCTCAGTGTATAAAAAGTGCTATTACCAAATTACCAATAACACACAAATTAATAAGTACTGCTAAATAAATAAAATAATTATTTGCAAAAGATGTATACGTATCACATGACAATAAAAAATCAATAATAATTCCTTTATGAAAAGTGCTATTGCAATAATAATTAAACTCTATTTCATACAAAAATAATTATTTTTATAGATAATTTCTATTTTTTTAATATTATCATTTTAATTCATCGTATAATAATAATAAATTCATTAATTATTATACATATGATAATAAAACTATATGGGTACAATTTAATAAATAATAATTGAATGTACTTGAATAATAAAATATTTTTTAGTTTAATTTAATATTATCTATTAGATAATGATTTTTCAGCCAGTGAGCGTGAGCGAGTGAGGATTTTAGCTAGTTACTAATTATAATATTACTCTTGGCAGCAAATGTTTATTTTTTTAAAGAAATGTGAAATACGTCTCATATTCAATGAATCTATATCTACCGTAATGCTACACGCAACGTATTTCACATATCTTTAAAAAAATAAACATTTGCTGCCAAGAGTAATATTACAATTACCTTAATTTTAGTTATAGCTAGGGGGGAAAGTATTTTTCAACAGCTCCATGTAGCTGCAAAATTTGTAATTTATGTTTTAAGTACGTTTATCGCAGAAATCGACACCTGACTACAGCGCCATTCGAAGCCGCGAGAATCGAGAGGCTTTTGATGGAGGCTATAGCTCCGACACATCCCCTTAAATCACCTTGTCACAACTCCCCCACCCCCCAAACTGCTTCCATATTGCTACAAATCCTTGCCAAAATATCTCCTGATTTGGTACCATTCCAATCTATCCCGTAATCATTGCATCGCTATCTATGTTCAATCTTCGCGCCCGTAATGCGTATTGAACTATGCGGCCAATCTGAGGTATTAATGAATACGTCTTTTAATTATTACTTGAATAATAAAATATTTTTTAGTTTAATTTAATATTATCTATTAGATAATGATTTTTCAGCCAGTGAGCGTGAGCGAGTGAGGATTTTAGCTAGTTACTAATTATAATATTACTCTTGGCAGCAAATGTTTATTTTTTTAAAGAAATGTGAAATACGTCTCATATTCAATGAATCTATATCTACCGTAATGCTACACGCAACGTATTTCACATATCTTTAAAAAAATAAACATTTGCTGCCAAGAGTAATATTACAATTACCTTAATTTTAGTTATAGCTAGGGGGGAAAGTATTTTTCAACAGCTCCATGTAGCTGCAAAATTTGTAATTTATGTTTTAAGTACGTTTATCGCAGAAATCGACACCTGACTACAGCGCCATTCGAAGCCGCGAGATCGAGAGGCTTTTGATGGAGGCTATAGCTCCGACATCCCCTTAAATCACCTTGTCACAACTCCCCCCCCCCCAAACTGCTTCCATATTGCTACATCCTTGCCAAAATATCTCCTGATTTGGTACCATTCCAATCTATCCCGTAAAATCATTGCATCGCTATCTATGTTCAATCTCGCCCGTAATGCGTATTGAACTATGCGGCCATCTGAGGTATTATTAATACTCCTTTTAATTATTTTAATACCTTTTGGGGTCTACCATCATTAAATCGCTAGTGGGGGTTCCTAAAGAGTTCATTGACAATGGGGAATGTTATTTTTTATTAACTAATTTTTTCTAACAAGGGGAAAAAAAGTATTTTAATGTATGTAATTTCTCAAGAAAAGGTTAATTACTTTATGAATTACTATCTATAGCTCAATTATTTCCAATTCACTTAAATTTATTATAAAAACTTATCATATGACTTCTTATCTATTATAATTTCTTACTAGCCATATTACCTCGGTCGCTAACGTTCCCTCGGTTGAATCACGTTTTTGAGGCTAGACATTGATTATAAAGTGTAGTCTTAAATTTATTATTAGTTTATAATAAATAAATTTTAAACGATTTTGATACAATTATTTTATTTTATTTTCATACCAATTTTTTTCATGTGCTTTAAACTATTACTTAAAATTTGTTGTTATATTATTAAAACAAATAAAAATAAATTATAAAATATTTTATTTTAAAAAATGTATACAATTTATTCCTTTTACTCATCATGATATTTAACTATAACAGTTTATTTTCGAATGTTGGTTTGTATTATCTTCTCTCTGCATTTACAGGCTTGAGACTGTCATACAATGAACGTAAATATAATGTGTATTAAAACTTTCAAATATTTGATTTTCTAACATATATATATATTTCAAAATTATGTATGGTATAATACGTAAATATTTTAAAATTGATAAAAATATACGTTCCAATATGGCTGCATTAAAATAAAATAAATAATATAATATGGCATCTCGTATATTCGTATTTATTTTATATATTTCGTAATTTTTTTTTTCATTAATATCTAAACAAAGTTCTAAAATAATCACTTTTTGCAGACAATGTATTCTAACAAGTATTATCAAAATATTTTAATTGATATTTAATTAATGCTATATGAGACAATTAATTATTTTAAAATTTGTATATTTTATACATAATTTTGTCAATAAAATGTCGTTTGATGCAGACAATGAATTTTAAATTTGATTATTTCTTCAGTATTTTAGTAAAAAAATGTCTCTTGATGCAGACAATAAATTTTAAATTTGTTTATTTCTTCAGTATTTTAGTTAAAAAATGTCGCTTGATGCGGAAAATAATTTTTATATTTGTTTATTTCTTCAGTATTTTAGTAAAAAAATGTCGCTTGATGCAGACAATAAATTTTTAATTTGTTTATTTCTTCAGTACTTTAGTAAAAAAATGTCGCTTGATGAAGACGATGAATTTTAAATTTGTTTATTTCTTCAGTATTTTAGAAAAAAATGTCGCTTGATACAGACAATAAATTTTTAATTTGTTTATTTCTTCAGTATTTTAGTAAAAAAATGTCGCTTGATGCAGACAATGAATTTTAAATTTGTTTATTTCTTCAGTATTTTAGAAAAAAATGTCGCTTGATGCAGACAATAAATTTTTAATTTGATTATTTCTTCAGTATTTTAGTAAAAAAATGTCGCTTGATGCAGACAATAAATTTTTAATTTGTTTATTTCTTCAGTATTTTAGTAAAAAAATGTCGCTTGATGCAGACAATGAATTTTAAATTTGTTTATTTCTTCAGTATTTTAGTAAACAAATGTGGCTTGATGCAGACAACTAATATTTTAATATTTGTTTATTTCTTAAGTAATGATATATTCACATGTTGCTTGATGTAAATAATGTATACTCGAAAAATATTCTTGATTATACGTAATTTTATCTACAAATTTTGTCTGATGCTTATATCTTATTATTTTATAATTCGTTTGCCTTATAAGTCGACCTTAAATTAATTTTTAAAAATAAAAAAAACTATTTAAGTATCAAACACTTCAGACAAAACTATATTCGTTGTATATATTATTACATTATTATTTAAATTAATCTCATTTTTATTAAGTATATCTCCTTCTGTATTAGTTAGTATCATTGACGATTTCGAAAATTTTATTTTTAGATTTTTTTCATCTGTAACTCTTGATAATGCAACATATAATTGACCATGACCATATACAGGTCTTGGTAAATATAGACATACTTTTTTAAATAATTGACCTTGTGCTTTATTTATGGTCATAGCGAAACTTGGTCTAATAGGAAATTGTCGTCTAACCATATTGAAAGGTATATCATCCATTGATGGACATAAATCTATTCTTGGAATCATCACAATTTGTCCTGATTTTTTACCTGTTATAATTTCTCCATATATAGTGTACTGTTTTAATTCTGTAATCATGAGCCTGGTACCATTACATAAACCTCCATCTAAATGCAAATTCCTAAGTAACATAACGATCATTCCTTTTTTTAATACTAATTTATGCGGTGGTAAACCATTTGGTATTAATGAATTTATAAAATCTATTGTTATTGTTTCATCCAACTTATTATTTTCATCATTAGACATTACATTCATCACTTCCTGGAGAGGATGTCCAGGTGGTCAGGATGACCTCTAGATCATCCGGACATCGTCCGCAGGGAAGTCTACATGCCTTTCTGCATAAATTTGCAAAAAATATTCTCACTTCCTGAAGACGATGTCCAGGTGGTCAGGGTAACCTCCAGGTTATCCTGACATCGTCCGCAGGGAAGTCTACATGCCTTTCTGCTTAAATTTGCAAAAAATATTGTTACTTCCTGAAGACGATGTCCAGGTGGTCAGGGTAACCTCCAGGTTATCCTGACATCGTCCGCAGGGAAGTCTACATGCCTTTTTGCTTAAATTTGCAAAAAATATTGTCACTTCCTGAAGACGATGTCCAGGTGGTCAGGGTAACCTCCAGGTTATCCTGACATTGTCTACAGGAAAGTCTACATGCTGTTCTGCATAAATTTGCAAAAAATATTCTCACTACCTGAAGACGATGTCCAGGTGATCAGGGTAACCTCCAGGTAATCCTGACATCCACCACAGGAAAGTCTACATGCCTTTCTACTAGAATTTGCAAAAAAAATTTTCACTTCCTGGAGACGATGTCTAGGTGGTCAGGGTGACTCCATCCCTATCCCTCCACCCTCACCCTCACCCTAACCTCTTCACCATAACACACTCACCCTTATACACATGCATATATATAAAACATAATAAAAAGACGCCCAATGGTGAATGTCGGACGCTGACGCCGGACGCCGGACACCGGACGCCGAACGCCGGACACTTTTGTGGAAAAATTTTAATTATAATAAGATAAGATTAATTGCACTTTAAGCAGGTAAAAGAAGAATTATTTCGAAAAATGAAGAAAAACGGAAATGCTTTTGTTATTCCAAGCTACCCTAGTGGAAAAAATAAATGTAAAAAACTGTAAAAAATTGTAAAATATGGTTTGAATAATGATTAAAATATTGTAAACAAATTGTTAATATCTGTAGAAAAAAGGTCGGATTTGGGACATAAGTAACAGTATATTTCCAATGTTTACAGTCATAAACAGCTTATTACCATACTTTACAGTTATTTTTAGTTCTTTGCAGTAACTTACATCTTATAAAATATTTGTAATAATTTTGAAATAATAATTATTTACAGATTGTTACGTCTATTAACAGTTTCTTGCTGTTTCATTCTATTTATATATAGATTTTCAACACTTTTTACAATTTTTTACATTCGTTTACAAATATTGAAAATAACAATTATCCACTTTTAATAGCTGTATATTAGCAGTTGTTTAAGTTATTAATAGTTGTTTACAATGTAACGGTCACGCTGGGGATTAGGGCGTGGCGTCAAAGGCAAAATAAACGATTGAGTTTATATAAAATAATATTAATTTATTGTAAAAATAAAATAAGGTTTGGGTGCCAGCCGCGTACGATCGCGTCGAATTTATTATCAAGCTCGGCTGCGTACGAGCTGCTGCTGCTTGCTGCGCGAGGGGAGGTGAGGGGAGTAAAGGGGAAGTACACTTACGAGCCGAGGAGGTTACGAAGTACCCACTGCAAGGCGTACACCCACCTTTGCTCAATGGAGATCGTCTCCTGAAGTTGCTGCTCTGCGGTCGATTGCTCTCACACACACACACACACAAAATATCGATCGTATTCGGTCGTGAATCGGTTGGCCGATGCTGCCTCGATGGCATCCCGATGAGCTCTCTCGAGCTAGGGCTCGTTCACTCCTTCGTTGCTCGGGCCCGACGTGCGCGCGCAGCTTCTCGCGTCGAGTCGCCCGTCCGCCGCCGTCGTTTCGCGCGCCTCGTGTAGTGAGTACTGCTTCCCACGGAGAGGACGGTGTTCCTGGTGGTGCTGTTGACCAGGTAAGCCTTTATGATCGTTCCGTGATATTAACGTATCGGCTAATAGGTTCACTTCGTTACAGGTGCAGACGGGACGGCCGATCCTCGAGTCTTCTCTCTCACTCGCTCTCACGGTGGCCGCTCAGCTGGTGCGCGTCGGGTCAGTTACTGCAGCTCTTTGTCGATGCTGCGTTGCTGCGGAGATTCTGGCTGCTTCCTAGGTAAATATCTAGTTCCCGAGGGAGTGCTGCGTATAATATACTAGTTATTAATTGCGAGTCATGGTAATGTTGTGATTACCATAACCTCACTTCTATCGTTTCCTAGCATGTAGCTGTCAGTTACTGTGTGCAACTACATGCTTCCCTGTCTCCTCCTAATTGGGATTATTACTGTTTGTTTAACGTGTTACAGCTTCCTGGATGTCTTGTCGCTGCTTGTGCTGCTCAGTCTGGCACCTTGGGCCATCGTAGGCTGCCTCATGGTCCTGGTGAGAAGCCTCCTGGAAGCCGCTTAGCCTCTCCTGATATGCTGCTTCCTTGTGATAGTAGTGTGACATTGTAGTTACACTACATGTCACTTAGAAATAACTAGCGAGACAAGGTATAGTATAGCACCTGTCAAGCTTACTATGCGAAGTAAGCGTGCTATACATACCAATTAAGTCCTATTAGACACACATATGCGAATGTGTGCAACCGATATAGGCTTACAGTGCGTAGTAAGCAGGAGAACTCGAAGCAAAGGAGATGCGACTCCTGACTGCGTACAATTGCACACACACACACTGCTCCGTTGATCCAGCATCCTTATGCCTTCTCCAGCACCAGGAATGACCCGTAATATCCCCAGGTCCCATCCAGCCTTGAATGCCCTCTCCAGCTGTCCGGACACTCCGAGCCGAAGATCCCGTATTGATAACATACGGCACCTGCAATAAAGAAACTCGAGGGGCTCGGATTAGCTTAACATCGAGGTACTATGGAACGATTTAAACGCTTACCTCGCAGATAGTAATCTCAGCAGGGCTGCAGTTACTCAATCGCCATCCAGCACCACGAAGTCAACATCGTCGACGACATCTCCGTCGAGGCAGCGAAATCACGGCCCGAGCGGCCAGTACGAACTGAGCCGAGCGCGCACGACTCGAGACGCGAGAGTAGGCGCGCCTGTGCAATACGCCGAGGGAAAACTCTCTCGCTTCGTGCGTGCCGATACTCCACAGACTGCGACCGACCACCGATCGTGCGACACGTCATATCGCTATTTCAACAAACCACGTGTGTGTCCGAGGGAACCAGGAGACGAGCGTCCAGGTGAGCCGTGCTCCTTCCTCCCAAATCCAGTTTCCTTTTTTGTGTGCGCGACGCGTGGTTAGGTGCGGGACGGCCCGCAATCGCGCGAACGCGAGCGACCGCGGCCAACGTGACTGGCAACTTTGAACGGCAAAGCCGCTGCTTTGCCGTGTAATACTTGTAAGCACAGTAAGTGCATTAAACCTGCAATCTCTTTTAACTAAGTTGTTTGATTTTGTGTCTTAACCGTGACTCCACCCTAATCCCCAGTGGACACGTCACAATAGTAAAATAAAAATACAGAACTTTACAGCTAAATAATTAATCAAATTAAAATATTAAACAACTATTTATTATATAAACTAAATCTGATTAATAATTAAAAAAAAATCGATTCCATCGGGAATTGAACCCATGCCCTCACGAGCTAGAGTCGACTACCTTACCACTCAGCCACGGACTCTTCTTACTACTATTGCTTCCTTTCGTCCTTATAAAGTCTAAGGGGAATATATACTTATAAATTTTAAGTGGGTATCCCAAAGGGGAACGAACTTTTTACACAAAGCTCCTACATATGTAGAAGATACTGCAAATTGTAAAATTAAAAAAATTTATTTTATTTTTTGTCGTATACATCTTGAAAACGTATATAAATGTTTATAAATGGGGTATTTCACGTGAAGTGTACCGATCAAAATTTTAAAATGCACCAAATTTTGGGTACACATTGCAAATGTTTTTCAGAATACAGAAAAAATTTTTTAGGTATTGGAATTTATTTGCTCAAAAGTTATTCTAACCTAATAAAATATTACTTATGTCGACTGTAGTATAACTAAATTAATTAATATTTTTATCGGTCTTACAGTCAATTATATGGACAATCAGATTGCCCCTACTTATAATCACCCCCAGATTGCTTTATTAATAATTTGTTTTATTAATAACAGTCAGATTGCTTTATTAATAATTTGTTTCTATGTTTAGTTAGTGTTTTTATTTTTTATATTTTATATTTTTTATTTTTATTTTTATAGATTCTTCGGGGGTGATTATAAGTAGGGGCAATCTGATTGCCCATATAATTGACTGTAAGACCGATAAAAATATTAATTAATTTAGTTATTCTAACCTCAAAAAGTAAATTTTTTCTAGTTTTTTCAACACCAGCTGGGTTTGCCGCTATTTAACTGAAAATCTATCAACTTTTACTATAGAACATTATATGTAACATTCGTTGCTAATTATGTCTAGAATTTATCCTTCTGGGTTAGAATTTTTAATTATTTACTTAACTCACAAAATGTAAATAATTGTAAAAACCGTAAATATTAGTTATTTATATTTAAGTGTTTACTGCCAACTATTTTCCATTTAAAAAAATGTGAGTAACAGTTAATAATTATAAATAACTGAAAAACGATGTAAATACATTTTTCTTCACATCCATATTTTAATTTCAGAAAATGTAAATAACTGAAAATTACAGTAAGAAACTATAAAAAGTCGTACATAACTGTAAGTTACTGTGTGCAACTACATGCTTCCCTGTCTCCTCCTAATTGGGATTATTACTGTTTGTTTAACGTGTTACAGCTTCCTGGATGTCTTGTCGCTGCTTGTGCTGCTCAGTCTGGCACCTTGGGCCATCGTAGGCTGCCTCATGGTCCTGGTGAGAAGCCTCCTGGAAGCCGCTTAGCCTCTCCTGATATGCTGCTTCCTTGTGATAGGTGGAAGGAACCAAGAGAATTATTGCGGATTTGGGGAGCTTCGGTTAGGTTAGGTAGGCTTAGAGATGTGAGGGTAAGATAAAAATACAGAACTTTACAGCTAAATAATTAATTAAATTAAAATATTAAACAACTATTTATTATATAAACTAAATCTGATTAATAATTAAAAAAAAATCGATTCCATCGGGAATTGAACCCATGCCCTCACGAGCTAGAGTCGACTACCTTACCACTCAGCCACGGACTCTTCTTACTACTATTGCTTCCTTTCGTCCTTATAAAGTCTAAGTAGAATATATACTTATAAATTTTAAGTGGGTATCCCAAAGGGGAACGAACTTTTTACACAAAGCTCCTACATATGTAGAAGATACTGCAAATTGTAAAATTAAAAAAATTTATTTTATTTTTTGTCGTATACATCTTGAAAACGTATATAAATGTTTATAAATGGGGTATTTCACGTGAAGTGTACCGATCAAAATTGTAAAATGCACCAAATTTTGGGTACACATTGGAAATGTTTTTCCGAATACAGAAAAAATTTTTTAGGTATTGGAATTTATTTGCTCAAAAGTTATTCTAACCTCAAAAAGTAAATTTTTTCTAGTTTTTTCAACACCAGCTGGGTTTACCGCTATTTAACTAAAAATCTATCAACTTTAACTATAGAACATTATATGTAACAATCGTTATAATTATGTATAGAATTTATTCTTCGGGGTTAGAATTTCTAATTATTTACTTAACTCACAAAATGTAAATAATTGTAAAAAACTATTAATACCTGGACATAACCGTAAATATTAGTTATTTATATTTAAGTGTTTACTGCCAATTATTTTCCATTTAAAAAAATGTGAGTAACAGTTAATAATTATAAATAACTGAAAAACGATGTAAATACATTTTTCTTCACATCCATATTTTAATTTCAGAAAATGTAAATAACTGAAAATTACAGTAAGAAACTATAAAAAGTCGTACATAACTGTAAAAAATCTTGTGAAACAGTTATTTATGTCCCAATTCTGACCTTTTTTCTATTATTATTTTACACTTTTGTTATAATTTTTTTACACTTTTTTACATTTTTTATTTCCACTAGGGTAAGTAATAATTAACAAATTTAAATTCGTATTAGTTAAGCAACAAATTTAATTAAAGTTATTTTAATGTCTAAGAGAAGCAAAAATAAAAATAAATAATTAACTTTCAGCAAATAAGCAATATACATATAATCGTATTAGTTTTAAACCTTTAGGGAGAGGAAAGACAAAAGAAATTTATAAAATTAAATTTGCGAAACAATCCAAATAAATATCCCAAAAAAAACAAATTTTCCAGTTTGTAATTAAAAAGAAAATTAATTTCCAATTTTTTAGGTTAGGAGAATAAACTAATGAGGTTAATTTCGGGTATTGCGGGAAATAAAAAACAATTCAGTTTACAATTTACACATAAAAAATATATAGCCAAGTTTATATAATTATATAAGCAGAATGTGTATATACTTTTATACACTGTAACAGGGTGGGTACTGGGGATATGTAAGGCCCACGGTTAGGCCCAATTTGTCCCAACCTACCAACCTTAAGTGTGCAGTCCCACGATGCGGCCGGGAATCCCTTTGATTCCCGTGCAATGCCGTTAACAACGTCAAACACCTCGCTTGACTTAGATACCGTGTGTTGAGCCCTATGCCCACAATTGCCACCTAGGATAAACACCGGAGAGGGCGGTATTCGTAGGATAGGACGGTAACCGGTAAAACACTATCAACAATCGATATTATTCGTTAATCGGCAAGAAAGATTATCTCGCCGAGTCAATTTATTAAATTAACAAGTAAATATTAATGAATAAACAATAAATTAACGTTAACAATTTACGGGGAGTCGTACAGATGACTACCCCGAGGTCAGCGCGAAACAAGTAGTTAAACCCTATTAACCGACGAGTTACGAGCAACCGATCCGGGAATGATCGGCTGCTTAACCTGATGGCATACGTCACACGTCACGTGCGCCTTCTCTCGTGAAGTGGCTTCCGCGAACCACCGACTTGTCTATCCGTGCGGGTATTGTCACGAGAGGGGGAAAAGGAGGAACGCTTCCTCACCTGGACCGTACCAGGTAAATCGGGATGCGATATATTAAGTAGACACGCGGGTCTAAACGTGGTGCACCACTTACCGCTTGTCTAAATATCGCGCCTCGGCGGGAAACGACTGGGCAAAGGAGATATAGCTTGTCCTCGTGCTTATCTCTCTCTCATTCTAACGGTCGGGAAGGCGGTCGATTCTTGGCTCCCTTTTCTCACTGCCCGTGAGACGTGCTGCTCTGCACGCCGACGTGGAGGTTGGTGGGGAGAAACCCTCACACCCACACACTAAATTCACCAGTCTTTAATCTCTTATTTCCCGTAAACATCTCTCGGCAGTTGTCAACACGATGTTGTTGCCGATCGCGCGCGAACTCTCTCTCCTTTTACTCTCCCCGCGCACGATACTCGCGCGCGTTCCCTGCGCGCGGGTACAATCTCGGATACTCTTTTCGGTTACTCACCTGATCTGTAACTCGCTTACCGTTATAACACTAATAAACGTACATGTTTATTTATTGCGACCTATTTTAATTTTATTCTGAATTTTTTTCGTTGTAGCATTGGTGTCCAGTACTGGTCCAATACTTAGTTATGTTTTTATTTTAATTATTAAATGTTTCTACCGGCTAATTACAGTTTCGACTATTACTTTAATTTTCGTAAAAAAACAAAATCTCAAAATTTTTTTAAATTATTTACGCAATAGTTTCGTAATAAGCAGAAGAAAGAGAAAAAAGAAACAGTTTTCGATCCCGTGCTATAAAACTACGTTGAGCGCCATTTGTCACGCCGCACTGTGGATCAGGGTGCGGGACTTCACAAATAATTACGCGGGCAGCTTATAAAACTAACGATAAGATTTATTAAAAACATCAAGTAATTTACAACCGGATTTGGGCGCCAGTCGCTAGTTAACACGACAAGTAATTAAATAATACAACGCGATCGTTTAGCGTAGCGCACCCTTTTGAAAAAAAACATGTGATATTTTTACGTGAAAAATACACGTAAAATATTACGTGTAATTCGGTTCCAAATATGCACATGAAAAGTACGCGTGAAAAATACACGTGAAAAATATTCATGAAATATACTTGAAAAATACACGTGAAATAAGTACGTGGAAAATACACAAAAATAACTAACAAGGGGAGTACATGACCTCCGGGAAACGGATCTCATCTTAACTTTGGTATGTCTTTTATAATATAAAAATATAAAGAAAGCCAAGTTATCTCTTGACAATGGCCACTTTTACGGAAGTTATTCGACATCCAATAATAATAGCAGTAAAAAATACTTCCAATTCGGTCGCTTATAACTCGGAAACAAATAAAGATAAACAATTGAACCAAAAACCAAAAGAAAGTTGAGTTCAAGTAAATATGGTTTGAATAAAAAGAAGCTCAAATTGCTTAATTTGAAGCAAAGTTATGAAGAAAATAAGACATTGAAGACTATTAGGCCAAAATTTAATATGAAAAATTTATTGTTTCTTTTGTAAGTGAATTGTTCGTAACTCTATATACCTGAGTGTTGTTATTCTGTAAAAATATCTTCTTAGAAGTCTTTTTTTAAATATCGTTCATTTAAATAAGATAAACATTTTTTTTATATGGATTAACGCTTAATTATAAACTAGCCATACTACCTCGGTCGCTAACGCTCCCTCAGTTGAATTACATTTTTGATGCTAGACGTTGATTATAAAGTGTAGTCTTAAATTTATTATTACTTTATTACAAATAAATTTTAAACGATTTTGATACAATTATTTTATTTTATTTTCAAACCAATATTTTCATGTGCTTTAAACTATTAATTAAAATTTGTTGTTATATTATTAAAACAAATAAAAATAATTTATAAAATATTTTATTTTAAAATATGTATACAATTTATTGCTTTTACTCATCATGATATTTAACTATAACAGTTTATTTTCGAATGTTGGTTTGTATTATTTTCTCTCTGCATTTACAGGCTTGAGTCTGTCATATAATGAACGTAAATATAATGTGTACTAGAAGTTTCAAATATTTGATTTTCTAACATATATATATTTCCTAATTATGTATGGTATAATACGTAAATATTTTAAAATTGATAAAAATATACGTTCCAATATGGCTGCATTAAAAATAAAATAATTAATATAATATGGCATCTCGTATATTCGTATTTATTTTATATATTTTGTAATTTTTTGTTTCATTAATATCTAAACAAAGTTTGTAACGTGGTATTTCGTCCTAATACTAGTTACAAGTTATTTATTAATTCAATACAGGCACGACGGCCCCGAAGAACGCGTCTTTGTCGTTGCCGTGGGTTAATAGTTAACCCGTCGGGACACGGTAGCGGAGATAGGACGATCTCCTACGTACCGACACACGTGGCGGGAAAATCGGGAATCGGAATGATTAATTGCGGGTTAATTTATAATTAAATGATAACGCGACCGTTATATTAAAATAAACAAATAAGTATTTATTCAATAATTTACACGGAGGTGCCCGACAATAATTAACGGGGCGTTCTCCCGGTCGCGTGGTATGTACGCGGCAAGCAGGGGCTGCCCCCGTGCTCGCCCCGCGCAATACCCAATCGGTTTCGGTAGCACCGGTGTGCTACCGAACAAACATTCATACACACACACAACACGCTCTAATGTATACCGACCAATGTCGGGTACTTACCGGGCTGGGTTGTCCATAGGCCCTGGTGTCCGTCGGCGTCCCGACGTCTGCTGGCCGGTGGAGTCGGCCCGGTTTCCCGTCGTCCTCGACGGTAGCCTGCAGGTGCGGTCTGATGCCGCGGCGATTTGCCTACCTCGGGGAACACTCAACCCGAGGTATTTGGTCCTTCGCACTGCACTCACACGAACTCTCGAGCACTCGCGTACGGCTTCCCGGAGCACGGACGAACCGGTCCGGTACTTCCCGTGGCGAGCGGAACTAGACGTGACGATGTGTAATTACGATGCTGTCGCGGTCAAGACCGGCAGCGTACTGAGCTTTTCGGGAATTGTCGTATTCCCGAAAAGTACCTAACACACACACACAATAACAATTGTATATACGGATGCTCGCACACATCCTCGGTCGTCGACATAAACACGCGTGTTTCGTGGCCTTGAAAAGGCAACGCACGAAACAATAACAACGTGCGAGATTTTAGAATACAATATTTTATATACATACGAAATAATATAATACATTAAGTATTATTTATTTCATTGCAACGACGTCTCGTCGCAAAGCCCCCCACTAAACTCCACATCATCTTACTGATGTGAGAGTTGAAAAGAGGGCAATGAAATAAATAATGACACGCACGCAATCGAATTCTTCGCCTAGACGAACTAGGCTCGAGGAGTGGTGAGGCTTTTCTCCAGGGTGGCCATCACCAGTCGCAGGACGACGTCTCTCGCTGCGGGATTGTCTCCTGCCACCGTTTCCAACAACAAGCGACACTCCCGAAGAAGGTCAGCATCGTTGTTGGGTTGTCTCGATGGCCCGGTGATGACGTTGCTGCTCATCCCCGACGTTATGTCCATCCTGGTCGGAACGGAGGGCGGTTCGTCCAATGGAATCAGTGGTGCAGGGTACGGGGTCAATAATGACAACTCAGCTGGATAGCCGACTTGCCTGAATACGGTGTTAAGACCTGCCGGCACCTCATCCAAGGGTCCAGAGTTTGGTACTCCCAAACCCTGCGCCAGGCGACGTAAGAACGTCTCATGCGGGGGTACATCCTCGATCCGCTCGACGTAAACTGGCTGAGCTACGCTCTCTTCTCGTCCACGGGTTTCATCCTCTTCGGCCTCTTGTTAGCCAGATATCGTTGGAGGAGGCGGTGTAAAAGGAAGGGCCAGGGAGTCCTGATATTCCCTACGGTGTCGATCGACCAGCCTTTGAGCATGCTCGCTCAAGGCGCGTCGCACCTCCTCAATCGGCCCGGTATGGTGAAGACCGAATTCTGCCGCCTGCCGGCGGCCTGCCTCCTCGATTCGTCGAGCAATAACTCCGGACGCGAAGGATGGTTGGTTTTCCTGGGGCTGTGCGTCCACAATACCCACCGAAGTTGCTCGGACCGATGCGACCGTGGTCTCTTCCACCCGCCGCTTCTTCGCTTTACTGCGGCTCCCTCTCTGTCTGGCCCTCTTGGACACGGACTTCTCCTGTGTCCCAGACGTTGAAAGTTGGGGTGCCGCTGTTGTATACCCGCTCTAATTTTTCGGTGTCGAGTCAATCGTCGCTGGCCTAAGACTTTCTCCTTGGCGGAACGTATCTCTTTAAATCGGATACGTGTACTTCAGACCTTTTCCGTCCAGACTCCTCAAGTCTTAAAACTACTGGTGATAGTATCTCCTTGACTTCAAAGGGTCCGTCGTACTTAAGCGCCAATTTGGCCGAAATACCTTTAACCCCGTGCGATAACGTTCTACACTTCCTCATGACTAAATCGCCTACTTGGAAGGAAGCCACGCGTCTATTTTTGTTACAGAATTTCTCCTGACGTCTCTGCTCTTCATCTATGTGTTTCCACACTAGATCTCGAAGGGCATCAAGACAAGGGCATCCACATCTCGGGATCGATAGGAATTTTAAATTCCCTCTTCTCAACCTCTCTACGCAGACTCTTTACAGGTTGAGGATGACGTCCAAAATTGAGGAAAGCTGGGGAAACCTTCGTACTTGATTGCGTTGCTGTATTAATAGCATGATGGAATTCATGTAGATGTTCATCCCCGCTGCGATGATCGGAATCCACAAAGGCCGCGATCATCGTCTTTAATGTCCTATTTGTTCGCTCGACGGGGTTGGCTTGTGGTCGGTAAGGAGGAGTCGTGATCTGCTTTATCCCGAAATCCTCAAGCATCTGTGTCAACTTATTATTGACGAACAATGTACCATTATCTGTAAGGAAGTAATCAGGAGTTTCCCAACGAAACAGTATGAGTTCCTCAAATGCTTTCGCGACCGACTTACCGGTAGCAGCTCGTAACAGTTTTAATTCAACCCACCTCGTGAACAAATCTTGTAAGACCAGTATATATTTGTATTGGTTCTTACTACGAGGCACTGCCGTTATATCTGCCGCAACCACAGCCCACGGTCTCTCAACATTACGTTTGCCCATCAAACCTTGAGGGCCCGCCTGTGAGACTTTATATCGTTGGCAGTCTATACACTGCACAACGAATTGCCTGACATCATGGTAGATACCTGGCCAATAATAGTCCCTTGCCACTCGGTCATAGGTCTTATCCACTCCTAAATGATCACACGATGGAGGGCAATGCGAATCCTCTAGTACGCGCGTCCTAGTTTCAATGGGCACAACTAATCTCCATCCCTCCTATTGACCCGTGATTGGGTCCAGCAGCTTATCGGTCGTGAATCGATAAAGCATTTCATCCTCAATGTTCCATACGGAAACTTTTGAGGACTGGACCTCACATCATCCAATCTGGCGATGTACCATGGGTCGGTAATCACGTCAAAGGAGGCTATTTCAACTTCGTCCGAGTCCAGGTTAACAGCGCGAGAGAGTGCGTCGGGAACATAGTGTAGTGCACCTTTCTTGTGCACAATCTCGAAGTCCCACTGTTGCATCTCAAGCACCCAGCGCGCTAGTCTGCCGGTGGGCTCTTTAAGAGTTTTCAGCCATTTGAGCGCGCTGTGGTCCGTCACAGCTTTGAAACGATACGCTTCAATATATGGCCGAAGTTTCTTAATTGCCCAGATTAAGGCTAGACACTCTTTCTCCGTCGTCATGTAATTACGCTCCGCCTTGTTCAACACTCGGCTGACGTAAACGATCGGATGCTCGAAACCATCTTCATCTTCTTGGGTTAACACAGCCCCAATAGCGTAATCACTCGCGTCACTCTGGACCGAGAAAGGCTTAGAGAAGTCTGCCGCCTGCCGGCGGTCTGCCTCCTCGATTCGTCGAGCAATAACTCCGGACGCGAAGGATGGTTGGTTTTCCTGGGGCTGTGCGTCCACAATACCCACCGAAGTTGCTCGGACCGATGCGACGGTGGTCTCTTCCACCCGCCGCTTCTTCGCTTTACTGCGGCTCCCTCTCTGTCTGGCCCTCTTGGACACGGACTTCTCCTGTGTCCCAGACGTTGAAGGTTGGGGTGCCGCTGTTGTATACCCGCTCTAATTTTTCCGTGGCGAGTCATCGTCGCTGGCCTAGGATTTTCTCCTTGGCGGAACGTATCTCTTTAAATCGGATACGTGTACTTCAGACCTTTTCCGTCCAGACTCTCAAGTCTTAAGACTACTGGTGATAGTATCTCCTTGACTTCAAAGGGTCCGTCGTACTTAGCGCCAATTTGGCCGAAATACCTTTGGCCCCGTGCGATAACGTTCTACACTTCCTCATGACTAAATCGCCTACTTGGAAGGAAGCCACGCGTCTATTTTTGTTACAGAATTTCTCCTGACGTCTCTGCTCTTCATCTATGTGTTTCCACACTAGATCTCGAAGGGCATCAAGACAAGGGCATCCACATCTCGGGATCGATAGGAATTTTAAATTCCCTCTTCTCAACCTCTCTACGCAGACTCTTTACAGGTTGAGGATGACGTCCAAAATTGAGGAAAGCTGGGGAAACCTTCGTACTTGATTGCGTTGCTGTATTAATAGCATGATGGAATTCATGTAGATGTTCATCCCCGCTGCGATGATCGGAATCCACAAAGGCCGCGATCATCGTCTTTAATGTCCTATTTGTTCGCTCGACGGGGTTGGCTTGTGGTCGGTAAGGAGGAGTCGTGATCTGCTTTTATCCCGAAATCCTCAAGCATCTGTGTCAACTTATTATTGACGAACAATGTACCATTATCTGTAAGGAAGTAATCAGGAGTTTCCCAACGAAACAGTATGAGTTCCTCAATGCTTTCGCGACCGACTTACCGGTAGCAGCTCGTAACAGTTTTAATTCAACCCACCTCGTGAACAAATCTTGTAAGACCAGTATATATTTGTATTGGTTCTTACTACGAGGCACTGCCGTTATATCTGCCGCAACCACAGCCCACGGTCTCTCAACATTACGTTTGCCCATCAAACCTTGAGGGCCCGCCTGTGAGACTTTATATCGTTGGCAGTCTATACACTGCACAACGAATTGCCTGACATCATGGTAGATACCTGGCCAATAATAGTCCCTTGCCACTCGGTCATAGGTCTTATCCACTCCTAAATGATCACACGATGGAGGGCAATGCGAATCCTCTAGTACGCGCGTCCTAGTTTCAATGGGCACAACTAATCTCCATCCCTCCTATTGACCCGTGATTGGGTCCAGCAGCTTATCGGTCGTGAATCGATAAAGCATTTCATCCTCAATGTTCCAATACGGAAACTTTTGAGGGCTGGACCTCACATCATCCAATCTGGCGATGTACCATGGGTCGGTAATCACGTCAAAGGAGGCTATATCAACTTCGTCCGAGTCCAGGTTAACAGCGCGAGAGAGTGCGTCGGGAACATAGTGTAGTGCACCCTTCTTGTGCACAATCTCGATGTCCCACTGTTGCATCTCAAGCACCCAGCGCGCTAGTCTGCCGGTGGGCTCTTTAAGAGTTTTCAGTCATTTGAGCGCGCTGTGGTCCGTCACAGCTTTGAAACGATACGCTTCAATATATGGCCGAAGTTTCTTAATTGCCCAGATTAAGGCTAGACACTCTTTCTCCGTCGTCATGTAATTACGCTCCGCCTTGTTCAACACTCGGCTGACGTAAACGATCGGATGCTCGAAACCATCTTCATCTTCTTGGGTCAACACAGCCCCAATAGCGTAATCACTCGCGTCACTCTGGACCGAGAAAGGCTTAGAGAAGTCTGGTCGAGCAGCACTGGCGCGCCGGCTAGAGCTAACCTGAGTTCACGGAACGCCGCGTCCTGCTCTGGTCCCCACTCCCATGGCTGGTCCTTACGGAGTAATCTCACGAGAGGGATCTTAATATCCGACTCTCGATTTATAAAACGAGAATACCAACCGACCATGCCAAGGAAGGAACGAAGTTGTTTAACATTTCTTGGGGTCGGATAATTTAGGACAGGAGCCACTCGATCCACATCGGGACGAAGTCCATCACCATCCAGGCGGTACCCAAGAAAGGTAACGCTCGAGCAACAGAACTGACACTTCTCTCTGTTCAATTCTAGCCCTGCGTCCACTAGTGTCCTTAGAACCATTTCCAACCATTTTAAATGTTCCTCGAAAGTTTCGGTTATAACGATTAGATCGTCCAGGTAACCGAAAACATGAGGTTCAACTTCGGGACCAAATAGAGCATCGATCAACCGTGCAAATGTCATGGGTGCATTCATCAGTCCGAACGGCATCCGTGTGAACTGCCACAACCCAGACCCAGGCACAGCGAAGGCGGTGTAATGTCGACTAATTTCTGACATTAACACTTGGAAATATGCCTTCTTAAGATCGATCTTAGAGATGAATTTGGCATTATGTAACTTATCCAGAATCGAATCCATATTCGGTATTGGATATGAGTCACGTTTTGTTACCGCATTCAAATCTCGGAAGTCTATACACTGCACAACGAATTGCCTGACATCATGGTAGATACCCGGCCAATAATAGTCCTTGCCACTCGGTCATAGGTCTTTCCACTCCTAAATGACCACACGATGGAGGGCAATGCGAATCCTCTAGTACGCGCGTCCTATGTTCAATGGGCACAACTAATCTCCATCCCTCCTCTTGACCCGTGATTGGGTCCAGCAGCTTATCGGTCGTGAATCGATAAGCATTTCATCCTCAATTTTCCATCGGAAACTTTTGAGGACTGGACCTCACATCATCCAATCTGGCGATGTACCATGGGTCGGTAATCACGTCAAAGGAGGCTATTTCAACTTCGTCCGAGTCCAGGTTAACAGCGCGAGAGAGTGCGTCGGGAACATAGTGTAGTGCACCCTTCTTGTGCACAATCTCGATGTCCCACTGTTGCATCTCAAGCACCCAGCGCGCTAGTCTGCCGGTGGGCTCTTTAAGAGTTTTCAGTCATTTGAGCGCGCTGTGGTCCGTCACAGCTTTGAAACGATACGCTTCAATATATGGCCGAAGTTTCTTAATTGCCCAGATTAAGGCTAGACACTCTTTCTCCGTCGTCATGTAATTACGCTCCGCCTTGTTCAACACTCGGCTGACGTAAACGATCGGATGCTCGAAACCATCTTCATCTTCTTGGGTCAACACAGCCCCAATAGCGTAATCACTCGCGTCGCTCTGGACCGAGAAAGGCTTAAAGAAGTCTGGTCGAGCGAGTACTGGCGCGCCGGTTAGAGCTAACCTGAGTTCACGGAACGCCGCGTCCTGCTCTGGTCCCCATTCCTATGGCTGGTCCTTATGGAGTAATCTCACGAGAGGGATCTTAATATCTGACTCTCGATTTATAAAACGAGAATACCAACCGACCATGCCAAGGAAGGAACGAAGTTGTTTAACATTTCTTGGGGTCGGATAATTTAGGACAGGAGCCACTCGATCCACATCGGGACGAAGTACATCACCATCCAGGCGGTACCCAAGGAACGTAACGCTCCAGCAACAGAACTGACACTTCTCTCTGTTCAATTCTAGCCCTGCGTCCACTAGTATCCTTAGAACCATTTCCAACCATTTTAAATGTTCCTCGAAAGTTTCGGTTATAACGATTAAATCGTCCAGGTAACCAAAACATGAGGTTCAACTTCGGGACGAAATAGAGCATCGATCAACCGTGAAAATGTCATGGGTGCATTCATCAGTCCGAACGGCATCCGTGTGAACTGCCACAACCCAGACCCAGGCACAGCGAAGGCGGTATAATGTCGACTAATTTCTGACATTAACACTTGGAAATATGCCTTCTTAAGATCGATCTTAGAGATGAATTTGGCATTATGTAACTTATCCAGAATCGAATCCATATTCGGTATTGGATATGAGTCACGTTTTGTTACCGCATTCAAATCTCGGAAGTCTATGCAAAAACGATAGCTACCTTCGTCTTTGCGGACTATCACTGGAGCGGCAGACCATTCACTTGCACTCGGTTCAATTATTCCTCTCTCAAACATTTTTCTGACTTCTTGCTGGGCGAATTCGAGGACTTTAGGCGACATACGTCTTGGTTTGTGACGTACTGGACGTGCACCGGGCTTTACTTCCACGTGATGTTCGATCAACGTAGTAAAGCCATGCACATTGTCTGGTGGTGGTAATAAGTTCTCTACTAACTTTCTTACCCTCTCTCGCTGGTCATCGTTAATCTCAATGATGCCTACACACTCTGCAAGAATTCTCGTGTCTCTGTCTCGGATTCCATCCTTGACAAAAGACTGCCATTTTCCGGCGCCAACGCGCCAGAGGGCATCGCCAATTTTAACCTCGATGTTCCAATGTTGAAGGAAAGGAAGTCCATACCGAGGATCATCGAGTGTTCCATACTCTCGACTATCTCAGTTGGATGTTGCCATCTAATCCCTGAATTCCAAATAGAACATCTAACAACTCGCCAATTAACCGGATGTTGAAGGAAGTCATACCGAGGATCATCCGAGTTGTTCCATACTCTCGACTATTCTCAGTTGGAGTGTGTGCCATCTAATCCTGAATTACAAGAATAGAACATCTAACAAACCTAGGACTTTCAGTGCCGGGTCCTGCGACACCTCGCACGACTACCTTGGCCGGTTGCCACTTACCCTGGAGCATTCCGCTACGTCAACGCGTATAAGTGAAACCATTGCTCCTGGGTCGAACAATGCTTTAAAGTCCTTGCCACCAAGTCTTACCGAGAAGAACAAACGGTTTTCCACTTGCACTCCCGCAACCATGTCTTCGGCTTGACTGTCAAGTAGAGCTGGAGTCGAACTTCTCTCTCTGGACGACTTCGGGACGGCTCCTGCCCCCCCCCTGAACTGTACTAATCGGCAACGATTTTGAACTGTTCATCACCTGATCAAGAGAGACAGTCATTTTACTCTCATTAGACTGTTTTAAACTCTTTTCGTTGATCGTAGGTTGGGGTGACAATGAGTAACGAATATCATCGTTCTCATTGGTGGGGTTACATAGGTTTAGAGTTTTTCTCTCGTTCTCTATTTCCTTGAGTAACCGTTTGTGTTGGTTAAACACTTGCCTACGGAGTACTTCAGACCAGAAAGACTCTTTGTTTTTCTTGATCTCTGGAAGTTTTAAATCTGCTTTGTTCGATGCTCCGAACGTTGGAGTTAGCTTGGAAGGGGTCTCAGTCTTAACCATAGGTAACTCCGCAGATTTCGGCAAATTCAGATGTTCAGAGGTATTCTCTCTTACCTTCTGAACGTTTGTTTGCTCTCCGTTTAGCAGTTCAGAAAAGTCAATGAGGTGTTTGTCCTTCTTAACATACAACCTCGCGGGTTCACCAACCCGTATTTCTTGCCCCCTAGAGCTCTTACGCTCTTTTAATTGCGTGCAGGGCCCGGGGGACGATTCTGGTACCCTGCCGCTAGGTTTCCCAGATATTGCCGTACATGCTCACACTTTGAACAATTATCTAGGGTTACCCCAGTTGTGTGGCACACCTGACACTCAATGGGCGCTGCCACGTTCGGGCACTGGTCCGCTGTATGTCCCATACTTGCGCAATGTAGGCAAGTCTGATTGGGACAATCGGAATATCGATGTCCTACTTTGTGGCATGTAAAGCATATGCCAAAGAAGGGACTATTCGGATTCCTGTGCAAACCATCGTCTTGGGTCTGTCTCTGCGTAGTTCGATCATACATAGTGCTTTGTCTACGTTGAGGCGTATAGACGGGTGTCGTCTGAGCTTGAGCAATGTATTGTTTCGGCCTTGTACCGTTATATTGCTGCTGCTTTGACCCTGTCTGTCTATTTCCCGAAGATTGTCTCGCATTATTAATATTTTGTGCACCCACAAAATTTTTACTTTGTTGCAAGTACTGACGTTGACTTGTGTTGCGAATACCATACACATTGGCTACTTCACAATCACTTGAAGATGGGCTAGAAGAATGTTTCTTATTTTTCTTGCTCCTTTTCTTTTTCAACGTCTTCTTCTTCGGTGGTGGAGATGGCTGAGGAACCTCAACATTGATATGTCATCATCTAACGCTGCAGCGAATATGTTGAGGGGGAGTATGACAGCTCTAGGCCTTTTCCTTATTCCATCAGAACCTACGCATCACGCGGTGACGTCGACGGGATCATCTCACACTTGGTTGGATCTTTTCCTGGTTCGTGAACCAGTGCCTGATTTTGTTTATAATAAATCTACTTCTCCCTTTGCGGCGGGGCATGATGCCATTAGCATCTCCCTTATGATTAATAAAACGCAGGATCAAGTCAAGAGGTTCTGGGTTAGGGACTTGGAGAAGATCAACCTTCACCATCTTGCTACCACCTTCACTTCATTTCTGGATCAATCATCACATAACTCATTACTTCAATCTTCAACAGTCTCAGATTCAATTTTATCTGCCTGGCCTGACCAGCCCACTCCTTTACGATCATTTTCATCTAATCATTTCGACCTACTTTCATCATCATTATCCTCCCTTTGTAGTTCCATTTCATCAACGTTTAATGTCATTGCACCATCTAAACTAGTCACAATTAAAACAAAACACAAGCCATGGGTTACTCAAGAAATAAAAACTATTATTAAGGCCAAGAATGATGCTTTTAAGCAGTTTCGTAACTCTGGCTTGTTTACAGACTACAATGTGTATAAGCTGTTAAGGAATAGAGCTAAGAATACCATAAACTCTAGCAAATTTCACTACTTGCAAGCAAAGCTTGATAATGAAAAGGATCCTGCTAAGTCCTGGAAACTTCTCAGAAATATGGGTCTGGGCATGAAGTCTAATCCTTCGCCATTAAAATATTTTACAACTTGTCAACTCAACAGTTACTATGCTTCTGTATCAAATCAATCTTCACCACTCACTATTTATTCATTCGCATCCATCATATCTAACATTTGTCATTTTCCAACGTCTCCTTCATTCGACTTCCTACCTGTGTCAGCCAAAAAAGTTCAGCGGACTATTGTTAGAGCTTCTTCCAAGGCGTCGGGCATCGATGGCATATCTGTCAATATGTTAAAATTGTTGGAACCACAAATTACCCTACCATTAACGGAACTTTTTAACGGTATGCTCTCTGCCGGATGGTTCCCCGATTGCTGGAAGAGGGTCGTGATGTTCCCGTTGGCGAAGTCGAGTAAGTTGGAATCGTGTTCGGACACAAGACCAATTGCTAAGCTTTGCGAGATCTCAAAGGTTTTGTAGAGATTAGTGCATGATCAGCTGGTTGAGTACCTCGAATCTAATCATTTGTTAATCGACAGGCAAGCGGGCTTCAGAAAGGGCCATAGTACTCAATCAGCTCTTCTGGGGGTGTTGGATGACGTTAGAAGAGCTATTGACTCCAGAATGATTACGATCCTAGTTTTATTTGATTTCTCCAAGGCCTTTGATACAGTCCCACACGATAAGCTCATCCGCAAGTTGGGTGATATCGGCTGTACAGACTTGGTACTTAACTGGTTTTACAGATACCTTGTGGGTCGCAAGCAGGCCGTTGTGGACGAGGTTGGCATGTTATCTGATTGGCTGGAGGTGAATGCTGGTGTGCCTCAGGGTAGTGTTCTGGGTCCGATCTTATTTTCCATTTTCATTAATGATTTACCTAAGGTTTTAAAGTATAGCAATTATATGTTATTTGCCGATGATGCCCAGGTCTATCATTCGTTCTTTCCATCTGACTTCGACGCTGGTGTTCAACGCGTATCTCACGATGCGAACGCGATCGCAAACTGGGCATTAGAAAGTGGCCTCTCACTGAATGTTAAAAAGACGAAGGTTATGATCCTGGGCAGTCAGGCTTTTATTTCGCGTATCAACCTGAGCACTGCCCCGAAGGTTAAACTAGGTAATGACTTGCTGGATTACGAGAATGTGGTAAAATCACTGGGGTTGCTGATCATCCCTACCCTCGACTGGTCTAAGCAGGTCATGTCAATTTCTAGGCGCGTCCACGGAGTTCTACGTTCTCTACGCTATTACAATAAATCATTATCGATTAAGCTCCGCAAGAGTCTTGTTGAAACGCTTATTTTTCCCCATTTAGATTATGCGTGCGCAGTATATAATGATGTAGATCAAACTAAAAATATAAAGCTTTAAAGATTGTTGAATGCCTGCGTTAGATTTGTGTGGGGCAACATAGCGAGACGTGAACACGTCACCTCGTTTAGACTCGGTTTAAAATGGCTGTCGGTTGAGTCCAGACGTTCATATCTCATCGGTTCCCTAGCATTTAATATCATTGCTCACAATTCACCCTCATATCTAGCTAACCATTTTACCTTACTTAATACCTCTGGCCAAAATCCCCGCTCTTCCTCTCGTCATCCTCCCAAATCGCTCATGTACCTTCCACCACGCATAGAAGCCTTAAATAAATCATTTATCGTCATCTCCACCCGCATTTTGAATCAGCTCCCTATCATCAATTTTAACCCATCATCCATCAACGACTTCAAAAATACATTATTTAATCATTTGTCTGGGCTCGACCAAGCAGCCTGGTCCTTGCGGGTAGTGTCTGAGGGCTTATTGCCGAGGTCCATCCCTCACCTGGATGCTGCTTAATTGCGTTCTTAATTGCTTTTAAAATTGTTATAGCGCTTAGCATGTTAAGTTTTAAGTTTAATTTGTTCAACCAATATTATTGTTATACTCCAGCGATATCTGCAGAGAGCAGTTAATTTATTTATTTATTGTTGTTTAGTTTTAAGTATTTATTTAATTAATTGTACATATTTTTTTCTAACTTATTTTATATTCTATTATATCTAGTCACTGCTCGTTTATATATTATCTCGCAGCTGCAATTTTACTGTTATCTTACTGATTATCTTATTTTATATATTTCATTTATTGTTATTTTATTTTTTTATATCACTGTAATTTCATGCTAATAGTGCTTACGGGGTATTTACCCCAAAAAGCCAAAATAAAAGTTCAATCAATCAATCAATCTCTCTCTCTCACAACCACACTACACGGCTAGGGATATCCGCGCGTCCCTATTCTAACGCGAACCCGAAGATTTTAAATTTTTCTCATTCTCTCTCTCTCACACATACACGATTCAATTGTAATGGCATGCGTCCATGCCATTATCCACCTATATGCGCTCTCTCTCTCTCTCTCTCTCTCACTCTCTCTCTCTCTCTCTCTATCTCACGCGACTTGCTAAGCGAAATTCTTTTAAAAATAAATAACCCGCTGATTCTTACATAAGTACAGGTAAACCTGTACATGCAAGCAACACTTATTTAAAGAAAATAAGAAAAAATTTTACCGACCGGAAAATCCACGACACGCAGGCGGTACAACTACCGTCCTGTCACGGTCGCCATTTGTAACGTGGTATTTCGTCCTAATACCAGTTACAAGTTATTTATTAATTCAATACAGGGACGACGGCCCCGAAGAACGCGTCTTTGTCGTCGCCGTGGGTTAATAGTTAACCCGTCGGGACACGGTAGCGGAGATAGGACGATCTCCTACGTACCGACACACGTGGCGGGAAAATCGGGAATCGGAATGATCAATTGCGGGTTAATTTATAATTAAATGATAACGCGGCCGTTATATTAAAATAAACAAATAAGTATTTATTCAATAATTTACACGGAGGTGCCCGACAATAATTAACGGGGCGTTCTCTTGGTCGCCATTTGTAACGTGGTATTTCGTCCTAATACCAGTTACAAGTTATTTATTAATTCAATACAGGGACGACGGCCCCGAAGAACGCGTCTTTGTCGTCGCCGTGGGTCAATAGTTAACCGGTCGGGACACGGTAGCGGAGATAGGACGATCTCCTACGTACCGACACACGTGGCGGGAAAGTCGGGAATCGGAATGATTAATTGCGGGTTAATTTATAATTAAATGATAACGCGACCGTTATATTAAAATAAACAAATAACGATTTATTCAATAATTTACACGGAGGTGCCCGACAATAATTAACGGGGCGTTCTCCCGGTCGCGTGGTATATACGCGGCAAGCAGGGGCTGCTCCCGTGCTCGCCCTGCGCAATACCCAATCGGTTTCGGTAGCACCGGTGTGCTACCGAACAAACATTCATACACACACACACAACACGCTCTAATGTATACCGACCAATGTCGGGTACTTACCGGGCTGGGTTGTCAATAGGCCCTGGTGTCCGTCGGCGTCCCGACGTCTGCTGGCCGGTGGAGTCGGCCCGGTTTCCCGTCGTCCTCGACGGTAGCCTTCAGGTGCGGCCTGATGTCGCGGCGATTCGCCTACCTAAAATAATATCACTTTTTGCAGACAATGTATTCTAACAAGTATTATCAAAATATTTTAATTGATATTTAATTAATGCTATATTAGACAATTAATTATTTTAAAATTTGTATATTTTATAAATAATTTTGCCAATAAAATGTCGCTTAACGCAGACAACTAATATTTTAATATTTGTTTATTTGTTAAGTAATGATATATTGAAATGTTGCTTGATGTAAATAATGTATACTTGAAAAATATTCTTTGTTATACGTAATTTTATCTACAAATTTTGTCTGATGCTTATATCTTATTATTTTATAATTCGTTTGCCTAATAAGTCGACCTTAAATTGATATTTAAAAATTTAAAAAAAAACTATTTAAGTATCAAACACGTCAGAAAAAACTATATTCGTTGTATATATTATTACATTATTATTTAAATTACACTCATTTATATTAAGTGTATCTTCTTCTGTATTAGTGAGTATAATTGACAATTTCGAAAATTTTATTTTTAGATTTTTTTCATCTGTAACTCTTGATAATGCAACATATAATTGACCATGACTAAATACAGGTCTTGGTAAATATAGACCTACTTTTTTAAGTGATTGACCTTGTGCTTTATTTATGGTCATAGCGAAACTTGGTCTAATAGGAAATTGTCGTCTAACCATATTGAAAGGTATATCATCCTTTGATGGACATAAATCTATTCTTGGAATCATCACAATTTATCCTGAATTTTTACCTGTTATAATTTCTCCATATGTAGTGTACAGTTCTAATTCTGTAATCATGAGCCTGGTACCATTACATAAACCTCCATCTAAATGCAAATTCCTAAGTAACATAACGATCATTCCTTCTTTTAATACTAATTTGTGCGGTGGTAAACCATTTGGTATTAATGAATTTATAAAATCTATTGTTATTGTTTCATCCAACTTATTATTTTTATTATTAGTAATACTATCAATGCTTAAATATATCTTACCGTCACCTTCAATTCTTTCAATTATTTCGTTATTAATCGCTACAACATCACTATTTATAGGTGAAAGAATTACTTTGTCTTTAAGAGTATGTAAATCATCAATACTTATTTTATTACCAAAAATGTCATCTATCAAATTATTAAATGTAATTCTGAAAGAATTCTGAAGGAATTTTTATAACGTTATTATTAATTTCAAATTTTGTAATATTTTTATTTTCTCCAATATTTAATAACCACGTTTTAAACATACTGTTTGAATTGACCAATCTTAAATTATTATTTAATGTAAGTTTTTGAAATAATTGCCATAAAGAACTACTTTTTACACATTATTCTAATATTTGAGTTCTATTTCCGTATCGAACTATAGGAAGCGTTTGTCGAAAATCGCCAGATGTTACTAATATTTTACCACCAAACGGTTTATTATTTCGACATAAATCTCTGAAAAAATATCTATAGCTTCTAATGAATATTTACAAGTCATTGATATTTCATCCCAAATTATTAATTTAATATTTTTTAAAATTTGACCTATTTGTGAATTTGGTGAAATGTTGCATGTTGATTGTTCGTTTAAATGAAATGGTATTTTAAATGTTGAATGGATAGTTTTACCACTTATTAATAAATTTGCTACAATATCAGTCCAAGCAACTGCTAACTCTGGTATTTTGTTTAATTTCACAAATTTTATAATAGCATTTAATAAATAACTTTTTCCACTACCACCAGGACCATCTATAAAATATAAATTTTCTTTTTTATTATCGTAAACTGCTTCTACTATTGTATCAAATATTGTTTTTTGTTCCAATATTAAAGATTTTAACAATATTTCTATGTCATTATCTTCATTTGCAATAATATCATTATAAAACATATCATTGTGATTTTCATTATCAATATTAGGTAAATTAAATTGTTGCAATGTTAAATTATGTTTTGATAAAATGTTGTCTATAATTATTAAAGCCTTTTATTCTCCTAAAATTTCAGGTAATTTAGGATCAAAGAAATGTTTTTTATACTTATTATAAAGTTTCAAGGCATCAAAATTGTGATCAAATGATATAATGAAAGCGAAAAGTTAACATAGTGCCTGTGGAAATTGAAAATTACAATTTTCTTCTAAACATTTATCCCATTCATTATCAGTAATGATTAAACCTCTAACTATACATGCTTCATAAAATGTATCATAAACAACGCCTTCGTAAGAGCGTATATCTTCAAAAGATTCGACCCACGTACATGAAGTAATAATAATCTAAGAAAAAATCATTCTCGATCTTCAGGATTTACATGAAACATTGTGACTAGAATGGGTTTATTAAACTTTTTTCGCTTACGTACTTTTACTTACTTACTTTTTTTACTTTTTTTTACTTTATTTTTTACTTATTTTATTACGATTTTTTACTTACTTTTTTGCATACTTTACATAAAAAAAATTAAGTGTACATGCCTTTATGCTTAAATTTGCAAAAAATATTCTCACTTCCTGAAGACCATGTCCAGGTGGTCAGGGTAACGTCCAGGTTATTCTGATCTCGTACACAGGGAAGTCTACATGCTGTTCTGCATAAATGTGCAAAAAATATTATCACTTCCTGGAGACGCTGTCCAGGTGGTCAGGGTAACCTCCAGGTTATCCTGACATCGTCCACAGGGAAGTCTACATGCCTTTCTGCTTAAATTTGCAAAAAATATTGTCACTTCCTGAAGGCGATGTCCAGGTGGTCAACGTAACCTCCAGGTTATCCTGACATTGTCTACAGGAAAGTCTACATGCTGTTCTGCATAAATTTGCAAAAAATATTCTCACTTCCTGAAGACGATGTCCAGGTGGTGAGGGTAACCTCCAGGTAATCCTGACATCCTCCACAGGAAAGTCTACATGAGTTTCTACTTAAATTTGCAAAAAAAATTTTCACTCCATGGAGACGATGTTCAGGTGGTCAGGGTGACCTCATCCCTATCCCTCCACCCTAACCTGACCTCTTCACCATACACACTTACCCTTATACACATGCATATATATAAAACATAATAAAAAGACGCCCAATGGTGAATTTCGGACGCCGGACGCCGGACGCCGAACACTTTTAAGGAAAAATTTTAATTATAATAAGATATTTGCATTGGCATGAGTTTAACCAAAAATGGGTGATTGAAATGAACTTAAAATCAAATAAAAAAATATATATAAGAAAATACCTTAATTTACTTGATAATGATACAAATTTGGTACAGCACTTAAATACCCGCAGTTATCAGCTTTGACATTGACGCATATTTTTAGTATTTTACTGAAAGAGATACAATTCGAGATGGTATATTAACAATTTTTTTAATGTTAAAGGAATGAACTACATTTTCTACATTTACAATCTTACATAATATATATTCTGTTAATGTGGGTCGATCAATTATAAAATCTCTTATTATAACATATGTACCATCATCTAAGATAGCAAGTGAATTGTTAGATCTTAATCTGCGTCGTTTGCAAGATGTATATAAACATTTATTTTTAATAATTTTTTTGTATGTTTTGTGATATTTATTTGAACTCCAATTATTAATGTATATGAATAATAAGTTGATCTGGTGGAGGCGAGGAAAGGAGGAAAAAAACACAATTATTTCCTTTTTTTTGCACAACGTTTCGTTGGCTTGGCCTGCCAACATCTTCAGGTGCCTATATTCAAACACAACAATTATTTTAAAAATTTTCAAAAAATAAATACATAAATTACAAACAAGACATACACTATATTAAATATACCTTTTAAATTCGAATTAACTGTGAGTTAAGGAGTCGAATGAACAGTGTCAAACAATGAAAGATGTAACGTGTATATATATAAATACAAGTACTACCACAGACATACGTACATAATAATACGTCAGATGTATCAACACTTTAAATTTCTAAGAATAGGAAAGTAAGTACTATTCAAAAACTTTATGTCATCTTTTGCATTAATATTATTACTGCGTCACATTTTATATAAAACATTTCAGAAATTAGTCTTTTATTGTAATTCACTATTAATAATAATTTTAAATTAACAAAAACTTTTCTTAAGGGTAATCCAGATATATTTTTTACAACTTCTGATAAAGGCAATAAAACAGTTTGCATGTTCAAATCTGACTATAATTTAAAAATGGATTTATTATTTACTGACACTTCAACTTATCTAGTTGTTAAGAAAAATCCATTAAAAACTTTTCAAAACGACCTCTCCTTGTAAGTTTCTTTTTGATAACACGTTTTTTGTGATCAACAATTGTTATATGACTTTTTATCATCCTCTTCAGGCTATACCTTTATTTACAAAAACAAATACATTTGATTAATTAAGAATAATTATTGATTTATTTTTTTAGCCTATTAATTTATAGCATTTTACTTACTACTTGTCATTGAAATCTGTATTTAACATAACATTTTGAAAGGTAGTATCACTGAGTCGTCGCACTAACAATGAAAACAAGGATATTGAAAACCAATAAACTATATTTTGATATATGCACAGAAACTGAATAGTTGCGATGATTACCTTTATCTCCTTAAAAGCTCCATAATTCAACATCTATATTATATTAAAATTCATCCGTTCTCCGGTGTCCGGCGGTGGTGTCCGGTGTCCCACGGCGGTGACCGGTCTCCTGTTGTATGAATTAAGAGTATGTGTGGAGTGGAAGGGTTAACGCTGATATTTCGGGAATTTATTAATTATTTCGGGATAACTTCACTAAATACGGGATTTCCAGGATATATCGGGAATTTTTGAGGTATTCCGGGATAATTCCACTAATTGGCAGGGGTCTGTTTCTGCACACAGGAATTAAACACATAATGTTTGTGCACAAAAATTCTGCACTTTACTTTTATGCACGGTGCACAAATATTTTACAAAATAATTTAAATTAATAAAAATAATCGTTTATGTTGTGCACATAAAAATTGTGCACATAAATATTGTCCACATAAAAATTGTACACATATATATTTTTTTACTCTTATTTTGATGTGCATACTATTTACGTGTACACTTTTAATGTGCACAATTTTTATGTGCACAAAATAAACGATTATTTTTATTAATTTAAATTATTTTGTAAAATATTTGTGCACCGTGCATAAAAGTAAAGTGCAGAATTTTTGTGCACAAACATTATGTGTTTAATTCCTGTGTGCAGAAACAGACCCCTGCCCACTAATTTTGGGATTTTCTAAATAATTCGGTAATATCTTAGATATGCCGGGAAATTTTCACTAATTTAGGGTTTTCCTGGATGTTTAGGGATTTTCTTATCTCCACCAATTTCCAGATTTCCTGCAAGTCTCGGGTTTTTCTGTGGTATTTCGGAGTAACTCCACCAGTTTCGGGATTTCCTGGATGTTTCGAGATTTTCTGACATGTTCCGGGATAACTCCAACAATTTAGGAATTTCCTGGATGTTTCGGGATTTTCTGTGGTATTTCGGGATAAATTCCCTAATTTCAGGATTTTCTGGTTGTTTCAAGATTTTCTATGGTATTTCGGGATTTTCTGTGGTATTTCGGTACCTTCTGTAGCATTCCGAGAACTCCACTAATTCTGTGATTTCCAGGATGTTTCGGGATATTCTGTGGTATACCGGGATAAATTCACCAATTTCGGAATTTCCTGGATGTTTCGGCATTTTCTGTGACATTTCGGGATAAATTCACTAATTTCGGGATTTCCTGGATGTTAGGGATTTTCTGTGGTATTTCGGGATAAATTCCCTAATTACGGGATTTTCTGGTTGTTTCAAGATTTTCTATGGTATTTCGGGATTTTCTGTGGTATTTCGGTACCTTCTGTAGCATTCCGAGAACTCCACTAATTTTGTGATTTCCAGGATGTTTCGGGATATTCTGTGGTATGCCGGGATAAATCCACCAATTTCTGAATTTCCTGGATGTTTCGGCATTTTCTGACATTTCGGGATAAATTCACTAATTTCGGGATTTCCTGGATGTTAGGGAGTTTCTGTGGTATTTCGGGATAAATTCCCTAATTTCAGGATTTTCTGGTTGTTTCAAGATTTTCTATGGTATTTCGGGATTTTCTGTGGTATTTCGGTACCTTCTGTAGCATTCCGAGAACTCCACTAACTTTGTGATTTCCAGGATGTTTCGGGATATTCTGTGGTATTTCGGAGTAACTCCACCAGTTTCGGGATTTCCTGGATGTTTCGAGATTTTCTGACATGTTCCGGGATAACTCCAACAATTTAGGAATTTCCTGGATGATTCGGGATTTTCTGTGGTATTTCGGGATAAATTCCCTAATTTCAGGATTTTCTGGTAGTTTCAAGATTTTCTATGTTATTTCGGAATTTTCTGTGGTATTTCGGTACCTTCTGTAGCATTCCGAGAACTCCACTAATTCTGTGATTTCCAGGATGTTTCGGGATATTCTGTGGTATACCGGGATAAATTCACCAATTTCGGAATTTCCTGGATGTTTCGGCATTTTCTGACATTTCGGGATAAATTCACTAATTTCGGGATTTCCTGGATGTTAGGGAGTTTCTGTGGTATTTCGGGATAAATTCCCTAATTTCAGGATTTTCTGGTTGTTTCAAGATTTTCTATGGTATTTCGGGATTTTCTGTGGTATTTCGGTACCTTCTGTAGCATTCCGAGAACTCCACTAATTTTGTGATTTCCAGGATGTTTCGGGATATTCTGTGGTATGCCGGGATAAATCCACCAATTTCTGAATTTCCTGGATGTTTCGGCATTTTCTGACATTTCGGGATAAATTCACTAATTTCGGGATTTCCTGGATGATTCGGGATTTTCTGTGGTATTTCGGGATAAATTCCCTAATTTCAGGATTTTCTGGTAGTTTCAAGATTTTCTATGTTATTTCGGAATTTTCTGTGGTATTTCGGTACCTTCTGTAGCATTCCGAGAACTCCACTAATTCTGTGATTTCCAGGATGTTTCGGGATATTCTGTGGTATACCGGGATAAATTCACCAATTTCGGAATTTCCTGGATGTTTCGGCATTTTCTGTGACATTTCGGGATAAATTCACTAATTTCGGGATTTCCTGGATGTTAGGGATTTTCTGTGGTATTTCGGGATAAATTCCCTAATTACGGGATTTTCTGGTTGTTTCAAGATTTTCTATGGTATTTCGGGATTTTCTGTGGTATTTCGGTACCTTCTGTAGCATTCCGAGAACTCCACTAATTTTGTGATTTCCAGGATGTTTCGGGATATTCTGTGGTATGCCGGGATAAATCCACCAATTTCTGAATTTCCTGGATGTTTCGGCATTTTCTGACATTTCGGGATAAATTCACTAATTTCGGGATTTCCTGGATGTTAGGGAGTTTCTGTGGTATTTCGGGATAAATTCCCTAATTTCAGGATTTTCTGGTTGTTTCAAGATTTTCTATGGTATTTCGGGATTTTCTGTGGTATTTCGGTACCTTCTGTAGCATTCCGAGAACTCCACTAACTTTGTGATTTCCAGGATGTTTCGGGATATTCTGTGGTATTTCGGAGTAACTCCACCAGTTTCGGGATTTCCTGGATGTTTCGAGATTTTCTGACATGTTCCGGGATAACTCCAACAATTTAGGAATTTCCTGGATGTTTCGGGATTTTCTGTGGTATTTCGGGATAAATTCCCTAATTTCAGGATTTTCTGGTTGTTTCAAGATTTTCTATGGTATTTCGGGATTTTCTGTGGTATTTCGGTACCTTCTGTAGCATTCCGAGAACTCCACTAATTCTGTGATTTCCAGGATGTTTCGGGATATTCTGTGGTATACCGGGATAAATTCACCAATTTCTGAATTTCCTGGATGTTTCGGCATTTTCTGACATTTCGGGATAAATTCACTAATTTCGGGATTTCCTGGATGTTAGGGAGTTTCTGTGGTATTTCTGGATAAATTCCCTAATTTCAGGATTTTCTGGTTGTTTCAAGATTTTCTATGGTATTTCGGGATTTTCTGTGGTATTTCGGTACCTTCGGTAGCATTCCGAGAACTCCACTAATTTTGTGATTTCCAGGATGTTTCGGGATATTCTGTGGTATGCCGAGATAAATCCACCAATTTCTGAATTTCCTGGATGTTTCGGCATTTTCTGACATTTCGGGATAAATTCACTAATTTCGGGATTTCCTGGATGTTAGGGAGTTTCTGTGGTATTTCGGGATAAATTCCCTAATTTCAGGATTTTCTGGTTGTTTCAAGATTTTCTATGGTATTTCGGGATTTTCTGTGGTATTTCGGTACCTTCTGTAGCATTCCGAGAACTCCACTAATTCTGTGATTTCCAGGATGTTCGGGATATTCTGTGGTATACCGGGATAAATTCACCAATTTCGGAATTTCCTGGATGTTTCGGCATTTTCTGTGACATTTCGGGATAAATTCACTAATTTCGGGATTTCCTGGATGTTAGGGATTTTCTGTGGTATTTCGGGATAAATTCCCTAATTACGGGATTTTCTGGTTGTTTCAAGATTTTCTATGGTATTTCGGGATTTTCTGTGGTATTTCGGTACCTTCTGTAGCATTCCGAGAACTCCACTAATTTTGTGATTTCCAGGATGTTCGGGATATTCTGTGGTATGCCGGGATAAATCCACCAATTTCTGAATTTCCTGGATGTTTCGGCATTTTCTGACATTTCGGGATAAATTCACTAATTTCGGGATTTCCTGGATGTTAGGGATTTTCTGTGGTATTCGGGATAAATTCCCTAATTTCAGGATTTTCTGGTTGTTTCAAGATTTTCTATGGTATTTCGGGATTTTCTGTGGTATTTCGGTACCTTCTGTAGCATTCCGAGAACTCCACTAATTCTGTGATTTCCAGGATGTTTCGGGATATTCTGTGGTATACCGGGATAAATTCACCAATTTCGGAATTTCCTGGATGTTTCGGCATTTTCTGTGACATTTCGGGATAAATTCACTAATTTCGGGATTTCCTGGATGTTAGGGATTTTCTGTGGTATTCGGGATAAATTCCCTAATTACGGGATTTTCTGGTTGTTTCAAGATTTTCTATGGTATTTCGGGATTTTCTGTGGTATTTCGGTACCTTCTGTAGCATTCCGAGAACTCCACTAATTTTGTGATTTCCAGGATGTTCGGGATATTCTGTGGTATGCCGGGATAAATCCACCAATTTCTGAATTTCCTGGATGTTTCGGCATTTTCTGACATTTCGGGATAAATTCACTAATTTCGGGATTTCCTGGATGTTAGGGAGTTTCTGTGGTATTTCGGGATAAATTCCCTAATTTCAGGATTTTCTGGTTGTTTCAAGATTTTCTATGGTATTCGGGATTTTCTGTGGTATTTCGGTACCTTCTGTAGCATTCCGAGAACTCCACTAATTCTGTGATTTCCAGGATGTTTCGGGATATTCTGTGGTATACCGGGATAAATTCACCAATTTCGGAATTTCCTGGATGTTTCGGCATTTTCTGTGACATTTCGGGATAAATTCACTAATTTCGGGATTTCCTGGATGTTAGGGATTTTCTGTGGTATTCGGGATAAATTCCCTAATTACGGGATTTTCTGGTTGTTTCAAGATTTTCTATGGTATTTCGGGATTTTCTGTGGTATTTCGGTACCTTCTGTAGCATTCCGAGAACTCCACTAATTTTGTGATTTCCAGGATGTTTCGGGATATTCTGTGGTATGCCGGGATAAATCCACCAATTTCTGAATTTCCTGGATGTTTCGGCATTTTCTGACATTTCGGGATAAATTCACTAATTTCGGGATTTCCTGGATGTTAGGGAGTTTCTGTGGTATTTCGGGATAAATTCCCTAATTTCAGGATTTTCTGGTTGTTTCAAGATTTTCTATGGTATTTCGGGATTTTCTGTGGTATTTCGGTACCTTCTGTAGCATTCCGAGAACTCCACTAATTTTGTGATTTCCAGGATGTTTCGGGATATTCTGTGGTATGCCGGGATAAATCCACCAATTTCTGAATTTCCTGGATGTTTCGGCATTTTCTGACATTTCGGGATAATTCACTAATTTCGGGATTTCCTGGATGTTAGGGATTTTCTGTGGTATTTCGGGATAAATTCCCTAATTTCAGGATTTTCTGGTTGTTTCAAGATTTTCTATGGTATTTCGGGATTTTCTGTGGTATTTCGGTACCTTCTGTAGCATTCCGAGAACTCCACTAATTCTGTGATTTCCAGGATGTTTCGGGATATTCTGTGGTATACCGGGATAAATTCACCAATTTCGGAATTTCCTGGATGTTTCGGCATTTTCTGTGACATTTCGGGATAAATTCACTAATTTCGGGATTTCCTGGATGTTAGGGATTTTCTGTGGTATTTCGGGATAAATTCCCTAATTACGGGATTTTCTGGTTGTTTCAAGATTTTCTATGGTATTTCGGGATTTTCTGTGGTATTTCGGTACCTTCTGTAGCATTCCGAGAACTCCACTAATTTTGTGATTTCCAGGATGTTTCGGGATATTCTGTGGTATGCCGGGATAAATCCACCAATTTCTGAATTTCCTGGATGTTTCGGCATTTTCTGACATTTCGGGATAAATTCACTAATTCGGGATTTCCTGGATGTTAGGGAGTTTCTGTGGTATTTCGGGATAAATTCCCTAATTTCAGGATTTTCTGGTTGTTTCAAGATTTTCTATGGTATTTCGGATTTTCTGTGGTATTTCGGTACCTTCTGTAGCATTCCGAGAACTCCACTAACTTTGTGATTTCCAGGATGTTTCGGGATATTCTGTGGTATTTCGGGAGTAACTCCACCAGTTTCGGGATTTCCTGGATGTTTCGAGATTTTCTGACATGTTCCGGGATAACTCCAACAATTTAGGAATTTCCTGGATGTTTCGGGATTTTCTGTGGTATTTCGGGATAAATTCCCTAATTCAGGATTTTCTGGTTGTTTCAAGATTTTCTATGGTATTTCGGGATTTTCTGTGGTATTTCGGTACCTTCTGTAGCATTCCGAGAACTCCACTAATTCTGTGATTTCCAGGATGTTTCGGGATATTCTGTGGTATACCGGGATAAATTCACCAATTTCTGAATTTCCTGGATGTTTCGGCATTTTCTGACATTTCGGGATAAATTCACTAATTTCGGGATTTCCTGGATGTTAGGGAGTTTCTGTGGTATTTCTGGATAAATTCCCTAATTTCAGGATTTTCTGGTTGTTTCAAGATTTTCTATGGTATTTCGGGATTTTCTGTGGTATTTCGGTACCTTCGGTAGCATTCCGAGAACTCCACTAATTTTGTGATTTCCAGGATGTTTCGGGATATTCTGTGGTATGCCGAGATAAATCCACCAATTTCTGAATTTCCTGGATGTTTCGGCATTTTCTGTGACATTTCGGGATAAATTCACTAATTACGAGATTTCCTGGATATTTCGGGATAACTTCACTAATTACGGGTTTTCCTCGATATTTCGGGAATTCGTGAGGTATTTTGGGATAATTCCACTAATTACGGGATAAAATATTAAAAAAGTGTATAAGCACTTTTGCCAGTACTCCGAATTTTGTATATTATTGTACCAAATTAAATTATTATATTAAGAACATACCTATAATTAATATTATAAGTAATTAATAATAAATAATAGTCACTACATACATAAATAATGTAAAAATAAAGTGGTCACAGTAATACTAACATAGACTGAAGCAGTACTGTCAGTCTAATAATTTTTAATAACTTAAATAATATATTTTAATGTAATATATATTTTATTTGATGATTCGTTCTGTTTTTTATCACATTTAAATATACGTTTTTACACATTTTTCATCATACTTTATTACAACGGTGTAAAATGAGTGAGAAAGGTGGATAAAAAAATTAAAATTTTATTTTTGATTTATCATATATATATATATATATATATATATATGATATAACGGTAAGCGAGTTACCGATCAGGTGAGTAACTGAAAAGAGTATCGACAGCGCGGCGCGCGCAGGGAACGCGCGCGAGAATCGTGCGCAAGAGAGTATCGAGAGAGTTTGCGCGCGATCGGCAACAACAAGGTGTTGACAATTGCCGAGTGGCTTTAAGGCGGTAAAAAGTGATAAAAGGCTGGTGAATTTAGTGTGTGGGTGTAAGGTTTTCTCCCCACCAACCTCCACGTCGGCGTGCAGAGCAGCACGTCTCACGGGCTGTGAGAAACAGAAGGCAGGAGTTGACCGCCTTCCCGACCGTAGGAGTGAGAGAGAGAGATAAGCACGAGGACGAGCTGTCTCTCCTTTCCCCAGTCGTTTCCCGCCGAGGCGCGATGTATAGACGAGCGGTAAGTGGTGCACCACATTTAGACCCGCGTGTCTATCTAATATTCGCGTCCCGATTTACCTGGTACGGTCCAGGTGAGGAAGCGTTCCTCCCTTTCCCCCTCTCGTGACAATACCCGCACGGATAGAAAGGTCGGTGATTCGCGGGAGCCACTTCACGAGAGAAGGCGTGCGTGACGTAGTAAGCTTCTACGTAAAAGCTCTCTACGTCAGAGATTCATACGTCACACGGTGTGACGTATGCCATCAGGTTAAGCAGCTGATCATATCCGGATCGGTTGCTCGTAACTCGTTAGTTGATAGGGTTTAACTAATTGTTTTCGCGCTGACCTCGGGGGTAGTCATCGGTACGACTCCCCGTAAATTGTTAAAGTTCATTTATTGTTTATTTATTAATATTTATTTGTTAATTTAATAAATTGACTCGGCGAGACAATCTTTCTCGCCGATTAACAATAATATCACTTGTTGATAATATTTTACCGGTTAACGTCCTATCCTACGAATACCGCCCTCTCCGGTGTTTATCCTAGTTGGCAATTTTGGGCATAGGGCCCAACACACGGTATATAAGTCAAACGGAGTGTTTGACGTTGTTAACGGCATTGCACGGGAATCAAAGGGATTCGCGGCCGCATCGTGGGACTGCACACTTAAGGTTGGTAAGTTGGACAGATTGGGCCTAACCGTGGGCCTTACATATCCCCAGTACCTACCCCGTTACAATGATAAATCAAAAATAAAATTTTAATTCAAAATTCATCCGTTCTCCGGTATCCCAAAAGTTACAAGAATTAAACGTATGTGTGGAGTGGAAGGGTTAACGCTGAATACGACAACCACACATCATTTATCTCACATCTAATGATAGGTGCAGCAGGAGTCATGAGGGTGGGGGGGGGGGTGAAGTTAGAAAATTTTTTAGATATTTTATAGGGGTTATCGGTATATGTGAATTAGAATATGACAACCATTCTTTTTTATTCTAAAAAAACTAAGATGAGGTTTTTGGTTACGGTGAATAGCGATATGATAATCACTCTTCATTTATCCTTCATTTATTGCTAGATGTAGGAGGGAAATAAAATTAGAAAAATTCCAAAAATAATTTAGGCGTTTCGGTACAGGTGAATAACAATATGACAACCACTCTTTTTTATCCCCTATTTTAAAGATGAAGAAAGGTGGGAGGAAGGGTCAACATTGAATATGACAACCAGTCTTAATTTATCCCCTATGTAATGACTGAGTGGTAGGGGGTAAGAGGGGGGTTTAGTAGAAAAATTCCAAAAATATTTTATAGGAGTTTTCGGTAAAAAAAGTGGTCACAGTAATACGAACATTGACAAAAACAGTACTATTACTCTAATAAATTTTGATAACATATATAATATAATATATATAATTTAATGTAATACATATTTTATTTGACGACACGTTTTATTTTTTTTTTATTACATTTATATAGATTTTTTTTACAAACAGTTTTCATCATCTCCTATTTCTAAGATGTAAAATGCGTGAGGAAGGTGGTTAAAAGATTTAAAATATTATTTTTCTTTCTTTTTTTTAATGTAATACCAAATGTAATATTAAAATAACTTTTATAATTAATATTCAATTATTATTATTGTAATTGCATAATATCATTTATATTTTTTGGTTGCAATTACTAATATTCTTTTTTATAAAAGATTTTTGAAAATAAAACAAAATTAATAAAATGTGAAAATAAATCTTTTAGCTAGAATTTTAATCTGAAAAATTTTTTTATAAATTCAATTATTACGTATAATTATTTGTTTGAAAGAATAATTGAATACATACGATGCATTAGCTGAGTTTAGTAATTTTGTATGAAATTTTAAATTCTTCATGTCATTTCCGTGAAACATTATGAAAAAGCATGAAATATATGTATAATGGTCAAAGAATAATTTTAAATTCTAATTTTTGTTGTTGAAAATATTATTCTGGTAGAAAAATAACACATTTGTTACTAGATTGATGTAGCTTCTTACAGGAATAGTGTGGAAATATTGTAAGTAATGATATATGTGTTACTACGTATTAAAAATAAAAATTAAAATTCCTTACTCCAGTGTAAGTTTTATCATGTCGATTATTTTTAGTTTTTTTTAATTGTTTCAGTATTATGTAGAAATATGTTCAGTATCTATAAACTCTTGTGTAATTGACTAAGATTAAATAAGTATATACAATGTTGCAAATATAATACACTGTTATTTTTATTTTATTGACTAAAAAAAATTGATTGTAACTGAATACTAAATTAATTAATTACACATTATATTATGTTTTACATTTTTATTCAATTAAATTGTAAAATTATAAATTTAAAAAAAATATAAAAAATAAGTATATATTTAGTGTAATTTCGACCGAGGGAGTGTTAGCGACCGAGGAATTGTTGCTAGTTATTAATAAAATAAATACTTAAATAGATTAAAATACCATACAAAAATTAATAACACGAAAAAAAAGCAAAAGCTGTCACGAAGAAAATATCACAGACGGTAGACTAAATTAAGCTGTAGTCATGTGTTATAACACTAACTATACCTGTATAAAAAGGCGCGATATTTAATTCAAATTATATGTCGATTTCACTAAATTAAATTCCTATATGTATTGTGCATGTAAACAATTAGATTAAAGATTTTTTTATATTACGTCAACAATTTAAAAAAATTAAGTTATCAATTATGTCAAATATAAAAAAAATTTTTTTATTTACAAAATGTACTTATTAAAAAAATTCAATCAACCAAAACTATGTTACAATATTTGACTAGAATTAATACTGTAAACAAAGAAAAAATAAAGAAAAAATAATTATCACAATCAAAACTGTTTTTTCAGCCTACTGACAATACCATTGTAATGTTGACTAAGCTTTTTTGTATCATCTTTTACATTTGTCGCCTTTTTTCCAACTTAATATGTACCATCATTTCAGATATCAGTCTTTTATTCAAATTACTTTCTCTATCTAAAATTGATACATCATCAAAATTAAAAGAATGATTAAATAAAGTCATATGGTCATTAATAACAAATTGAGAATCTCTTTTTTTGGTATTGAATTTATGTTCTTTCAGGTAGATTTCTAAACTTTGATTCATGTCATACAATACAGCAGAAGAGGGCTATAGTGTATACTTTAGTAGATAAAGCGATTTTATTATCCCATCAGAAATTTCACAAGTTCAACATTAAAACTGTAAAACGATTTCTATATGATAATAATTATCCGGAAAAATTCATAAACCATAACGTGAAGAAAAGGTTGGACAAAATTATATATTATAGCAGTAGTAGTAATGCAGTGGACCAAAATAGTAAAAATAGAAAATATTATGGTACTTTAAAATTACCATTCTTACATGCACAATACATATAGGAATTTAATTTAGTGAAATCGACATATAATTTGAATTAAAAATCGCGCCTTTTTATACAGGTATAGTTAGTGTTATAACACATGACTATAGCTGTATACATATATATATATATATATATATATTTACAATATATAAATATTTCGCCGCCGCCGCCGTGTCTAAGAATTCAGAATTCAACATAGATATATATGTTTTATATATATATATATATATATATATATATATATATATATATATATATAAAAGTGTGTGTGTGTGCGCGTGCGTGCGTGCGTGCATCCGTGTGTGTGTGTGTGTGTGTGTGTGCGCGTGTGGGAGTGTGTGTGTGTCCGTGTGGGAGTGTGTGTGTGTGTGCGTGTGTGAGAGTGTGTGTTATGCCCTAAAATACATGAAAATTAGTGATTTTATGATGTTTATGAGGCATAACTTACAACAGCGGTCTTGGTCAATAAGCTGACCACCGCCATTCGAAAGCTCTCGAAAAATGTGATCTTTTAAGCGGTGTTAGATCAAAATCGAGTGTGGCGTGGTCGCCTTGTTGATATTCAACATTTCCGGGCGTTCTATCTCTTCGAGATTTTAAAACTAAGAATTGTAACCCAGGTAGATAAGTTCTAAAGATTATTTTGAACAATAGTTGTTTATTATGTTTTTTCAAAAAAATCAATAGATTTTGAGATAAATGGCTTTAAATATAGTAATTTTTCTAAAAAATTGAAAAATTTCCATTTATCATGGTGGAATAACTCTTAGGCAAATTATTTTTAACACTTAAAATTTTTTTTCTATCTTCTGGAAGATATTTCCAGCCTGTTCTCAAATTTTGGAGCGATTTAAAATTTTCATCGTACCACTTGACGCGAAATAGCCCATATATATATATATATATATATATATATATATATATATATATATATATATATATATTAAATTTGTTTTTTCAAGAATAGATAATATATGTATTTTTTCCGTGCGCAAAAAAAAGTTGTGAGTATAACTTGAAAGAATGTGTATTAGTTTACTTATTCCTGATAAAACTCATAAAATAAAAACGGACCTAAAATTTAATGTAATGTTTTTAAAAAAAATGCACAATTTTTCGAAGATAAAATAAATATTAATCAAGTATAACATACACTTTTCCAAATATCTATATGTGAAATATACAATAAGTTAAAAATTAAATAGATTAATTATTGCATTTTTAAGATAATTCTATTATAAACAGTAATGGCAAAAGAAAATTCAAATTTTAACAGTGGCAATATAAAATACGAATTACATTTGAAAAGTTTTTCGAAAATTATTATTTTAGTAGCATTTAATTTAAATATTATTTAAATCAAAATTTAAAAATTGTATGGATATTGTTACGTGTGGCAGCACGTCACTTATATATTAATACAACATGCAAATTAAGAATAAGTAACGCAAAGCTGATATTAAATCAATCCAAATCGAAGCACGATCGCCGGTGCACAGTAAGGAATAAACTGCTGACATCGAGTTCAATGAGCTCAAACGACGAGTAGTAACGCTGACTCTTGGGTCACCAACACCGCCCCGCTGACGATTTCGTGGAGGCATTCGACACCGCACGAGAATACGATACACATATTGAGGAGTCAGGCAATTATGTAGGGCAATCAGTTATGTATATAAACATAAGGAACAGCCGGTCGCGAGAGCAGATCAGTTCACATACAAGCGATTAACGTCGAACCTACGCCCGATCGAGGTTCGACTTACTACAACGACCGGCATCGGAACACGACGGAACGGCCTCTCCAGGTATCAGCTCCAGGCAGCCTTATTACGAAACCGCTCATACGCCAACCAGCAGTCTCCACCTAGCAGCAAACATCAACCAGCAATACTATTATCTTACAAGGAGGATCGTATTTTTTATACTTCACCATACCATTAAATTTCGAGAGGATTAAGACAATAAATAGCAGTACTTATTTATTAACATATTTATTAATTAATATACTCCTATCCTCACTATCCGCTCCTTAAGCAGTCCGCTTAAACGAGTAAACGGTACCCATTATAGTGGATACCTATCACACGTAACATAAAAAAGTGGTGCTAGGTGTGGGGTACCGTTTGTGAGGACAGTCAGTATTATAGTCAGTATTCAATTTTTGAGGAAAGAAGTATGAAGGTGATCATCATCGCAACCATCGTTGGAAACATATGGTAAGTACAAAAATCTTTATATACCATACAATTATCCTCCCGGGGTTACTGTGTCCGTCGTGAATCTTCCGTTGCCGGGTAGAATCAAATAAAGGAATTTATTTAATTTTATTATTATCTTAAATATAACAACTATTGAATTATCATTATTTTTGTGAAATACTAAAACTTTAAAGTATATTATATTATTGATCATAAAACCATTGATACGATATTGTATTTATTATTATAAAATATAGAAATGTCGCAAAAATCTGAAGAATCTAAATCAACTTTGTTTAATTTTATAAAAGATAAAAAGAAGGGAAGTGATGATAAACCTAGGGATTTTTATACCGCTCTTGCCGTAGCTAACGTAGCAATGGAATGTCCCACTGCCTTAATTCTAGATACCGCGCTGCGTAGACTGAATGATTTTGCTAAATATAGTCCCCGTCAATTTTCAGATGATGATGTTATCGTGGTAAATAGCAAAATAGATCAAATCGATCAAATGTTAAAAGAATTAATAGCTAAAGAAAATCGTGAGTCAGATAATAAAGGGAAAGATTTAATAGCATCTCAAAGTAATATTATTGCCGAACCCATAATAAATCCCCCGGAATCATATATTTCACCAGTAAAAATCGAACCCCATACTCAAAACGCACAAAATAGTTTCACACAGAATAAACACGACAATGTTTTACTTGTAAATTCTACACATACGCAAAATACTAATAAGCTTTTTGATCCGTTAAATTCCATGAATAACTCCTTATTTGAACCGTCTACTAATCCGTTTGAGCCTCCTAATGAACAATTTTATTTAAAAAACGAGTGTAGTACTTTTAATCCATATTCAAATCACGATAATGATGGAAAAGTATTTCTTACTACTTCGAATCCAATGGTACAATCAAACAAATATTGCGACCCTGTGAATAATCCGGGATTTAATCAGGCACTTAAAATGATTCTCTTTTACGATGGTAATCTTGACATGTTACCTTTATTTAGTAAATCAGTACGTGACGTAGTGGCATTGTACGGGCCACAATCGGAAAAATGGATTTTAAATTCTCTCGCGTATAAATTTAAAGGCAGGGCCGCGGACGCATACACAGCTAGATTAACATAATACGACACTCAAAAGGAGGCGTTTTTATTGATTTTTAGTGAACTAACCATTTAATTTATTTAATTGGCGACGTTTCGATGGAAGTCCTCCATCCTCATCAGGCTATACCTTTACTGAAACAATCATTTGTTACACCAGCATTTTACAATTTTGCATATATATATCTAAATATAATTACTCACTATTTGGTCAAATTAATGCACATATGTGGCTTTTCTCATAATTTCCATAGTATCTCTAATGTGTCGCTCTATAATCAAAAGCAAAAGCAAGTAGCACAACATTAGTGTTAAAATTTGCACAAAGATTGAGGTTATGTAACTTATTTTACCTTTCTTCTCTGATTCGTACTTATATAACATCATAGAATTTATTTAATAAATAAATAAATAAATAAATAAATAAATAAATAATTTAATAGAACACACAACACCAATTAAGCAAAAAGCAGTCAATATCAATAAAATTTATCAGAAAACAAAATTTGCTAGTCATTATCACAGATAGTTGGTAAAGCTATAATTCAAATTTTTGCGACCCCTCATTATACACTTGTAGTGTGTGTCAATTTGACCGTATTCATGACATAGACGTGTAGCAAAAATTTGAATATTAATAAATCCTATACGAAATGTAATATCATTAATTAACATCAAACTTAAGTCAATAATATTAAAAAAATTCTTTTATAAATACCACTAAAAAAAAATAATTAATGAACACGTAACCATATAAATATTATTATTTGTACTTTAATATTTCTATAATTTAAAGTTATATTAACATTGATTCATTCATTATTGTCAATTACTGTTAAAAATTTTTTCTTAAAAATTAATAATAATTCAGTCTATATTTATTGCACTTTGTTAAAATATATTTACCATTTACAAATTAAAAATTAAATTTTGATTTTTTCCCAATTTCAAATTTATGCGCGTATTAATCAGTAATCGATTACAGCGCTGATTATAATACTTGTAATTAAATTTGAACTAATTGATCTACCATCTGTAGATAACTAGCATTATTTTTGAATTACGTTCAAGAAAGAAAGGAAATTATTACAATTTGGACCGTAATTTGAGTTGATTAACAATGTTATTGTAAAATTGGCTAAGATTTTTTGTATCATCTTTTACGTTAATGGCATTCTTCTCTATTTTAATATGGGTCATCTCTGATATCAGTCTTTTACCCCAAATTTTTTCTCTATCTAACACGTCTACATCTTTAAAATTAAATGTATGGTCATATTTTGTTATATGGTCATTTATAACATATTGCACACCCGACTTTTTACTATTAGATTCGTGTTCTTTTATTCTACAATTTAATTGCCTTTTTGTCTCTCCTATATATGCTGCGTCACAATCATTACACTTAATTCTGTATACTACATTTGTTTCACAAAGTTTGTCTAATTTTTCCTTGCCTCTAACAATAACATTACTTAATCCATTACAAATTTTAGGAACAACCCTAATACCCTTCTGTTTCATAAAACCAGACACATTATTATAAAAATTTGGAACATATGGAACGCTTAAAGTTGCAAAGTATCTATTTTGTTTATTTTGTTGAATATTATTGTTATTAGTTCTATATTTTATTTTTTGCATTCTTTTTCTTATATTATGATTAATAAATTTAATTGGGTACTCATTATTAACTAAAAACTCTTTAACTATTTTTAAGTTGGTGTTATGAAACTTCTGGTTTGACAATAAGATTGCCTTATCTACCAACGTATATATCATAGCTCGTTTTTGTTCAATAGGGTGACTGGATAAAAAATGTAAAAATCTACCTGAAAATGTTTCTTTCCTATACAAATTCGTGATTATTTTTTTACTATGATTATTTCTAATTAAAGATAACTCTAAAAAGTTTATAGCACCATTTTTTTCTTTTTCATGAGTAAATTGTAATCGTGCGTTATAATTATTGAATACCTCTAATACTTTAATTATCTTATTTTCAGGAATGCACATTATTGTGTCATCTACATATCTGTAGTAAAACACCGGTATAAAATCTAAATTATTTAAGCACTCCTGTTCTAAATCTGTCATTACCAAATCTGCAAAAGTTGGGCTTATTGGACTACCCATGGGAGAGCCAAAAATTTGTCTATAATATTTTTTATCCCAAGAAAAATACGTATTACGTAGCAAAAATTTTACCCCTTCTAGAAGATCATTTAATGAGATATTGTAAATTTTTCTTATAAGGTGATACCTTTTTTCAATACTCTCAATCACTAAATTTTCGGGTACGTTGGTAAATAAGGACACTACATCTAAAGAAATCAAAACATAATTTTCAGGAATATCACAGTTGCTAATTTTATTTATTAAATCTATACTATTTTTAACATAAGATTTAGGTCTCTTTATGCTATTCGAAAGCATTTTGTCTATTATTTTAGATAGCTTGTATGTGGGACTGCCAATACATGAAACACTAGGCCTAAGTGGATATTCTTTTTTATGTACTTTTGGTAATCCATAAATTCTCGGCAGTACTGTATCTGTTTGGGTTAATTCATTATTATGGCATTTTTTACCCAAGAGTTCTAATTTATTCCACTTTTGCATAATTTTTTGAGTATCTTTTTGTAATTTTATTAGTGGATTTCTATTTATTCGAATATATGTTTTACTATCTGATAAAAGATTGTGCATTTTGAGTTCATATGAATCTCTTTGAATAGCAACTGTGACGTTACCTTTGTCAGCTAAAGTAAAAAATACATTGGTATTATTTTTTAAAAACAACTTTGTTTGTTTCAATCTTTGTGCAAATAATCTGTCTTCAGTGTTTATATGTGTAGTTCTTTTTATATTTCCTTCCATATAATTAGTAATATTTTTCCTAATAAGATGCATTGATTCATTTGCAATTTCTGTGTGTTTAAATAATTGTTCCACATTCTTTATGGTTTCTATTATACTATTTTTGTCTAAAAAATTACTAGAACTATATTTTTGGTCTAAGGATACTGTATCTTGAACTTCATCAGGAATATTAACATTAGTTAGGTTGATAAACCATTTCTTTTTGTAACTATTTGTATTTGTGGAACAATTATTCGACACATATGCATTGCTACTACTTCTGCTTTTAATTGTACAATAAGTTAATTTATCAAATTTTCTTTTGTGTATAATGTCTATTTTTCTTTTTACATTACTTATATTATTATTGCGTATTTCAATGAATTTATTAACAATATCTTCCGGTAATTCACTATATATTGACGTTCTTACTTTATCTATTTTTTTGCTAACATATGATATGTGTATATTAACATCTTGTATTTCTATATTTAAAAACTTTTTTTGCAATTTACTGATGTTTTCTATTACTTTGTGTTTAGCAGTATTACTTATAAACGTAATATGTTCTAAATTGTGCTTGATATTTTTTAAATGTACCGGCAATAAATCAAATTTTCTACATTTTAATAAAAATTGTCTCTGCGACTTAGCTTTACACAGATTTTCTTGCAATTTTGTAAATTTTTTCAGCATCGTCTTGACGCTTCTTCCATACGTATCAGCTATGTGTGTGTAAAATGATGTTTCTTGGTCCTCGTTGTTATTGGACATTTTAGTAAGGATACGAATTTCAATCCAAATCCAATGAATATGATATAAATTTGTTCTATTCGTCCACGCAATTGGTTCAAAAGGAGGCGTTCAAAGAGATTCATATGAACTCAAAATGCACAATCTTTTATCAGATAGTAAAACATATATTCGAATAAATAGAAATCCACTAATAAAATTACAAAAAGATGCACAAAAAATTATGCAAAAGTGGAATAAATTAGAACTCTTGGGTAAAAAATGCCATAATAATGAATTAACCCAAACAGATACAGTACTGCCGAGAATTTATGGATTACCAAAAGTACATAAAAAAGAATATCCACTTAGGCCTATTGTTTCATGTATTGGCAGTCCCACATACAAGCTATCTAAAATAATAGACAAAATGCTTTCGAATAGCATAAAGAGACCTAAATCTTATGTTAAAAATAGTATAGATTTAATAAATAAAATTAGCAACTGTGATATTCCTGAAAATTATGTTTTGATTTCTTTAGATGTAGTGTCCTTATTTACCAACGTACCCGAAAATTTAGTGATTGAGAGTATTGAAAAAATGTATCAGTTTATAAGAAAAACTTACAATATCTCATTAAATGATCTTCTAGAAGGTGTAAAATTTTTGCTACGTAATACGTATTTTTCTTGGGATAAAAAATATTATAGACAAATTTTTGGCTCTCCCATGGGTAGTCCGATAAGCCCAACTTTTGCAGATTTGGTAATGACAGATTTAGAACAGGAGTGCTTAAATAATTTAGATTTTATACCGGTGTTTTACTACAGATATGTAGATGACACAATAATGTGCATTCCTGAAAATAAGATAACTAAAGTATTAGAGGTATTCAATTATTATAACGCACGATTACAATTTACTCATGAAAAAGAAAAAAATGGTGCTATAAACTTTTTAGAGTTATCTTTAATTAGAAATAATCATAGTAAAAAAATAATCACGAATTTGTATAGGAAAGAAACATTTTCAGGTAGATTTTTACATTTTTTATCCAGTCACCCTATTGAACAAAAACGAGCTATGATATATACGTTGGTAGATAAGGCAATCTTATTGTCAAACCAGAAGTTTCATAACACCAACTTAAAAATAGTTAAAGAGTTTTTAGTTAATAATGAGTACCCAATTAAATTTATTAATCATAATATAAGAAAAAGAATGCAAAAAATAAAATATAGAACTAATAACAATAATATTCAACAAAATAAACAAAATAGATACTTTGCAACTTTAAGCGTTCCATATGTTCCAAATTTTTATAATAATGTGTCTGGTTTTATGAAACAGAAGGGTATTAGGGTTGTTCCTAAAATTTGTAATGGATTAAGTAATGTTATTGTTAGAGGCAAGGAAAAATTAGACAAACTTTGTGAAACAAATGTAGTATACAGAATTAAGTGTAATGATTGTGACGCAGCATATATAGGAGAGACAAAAAGGCAATTAAATTGTAGAATAAAAGAACACGAATCTAATAGTAAAAAGTCGGGTGTGCAATATGTTATAAATGACCATATAACAAAATATGACCATACATTTAATTTTAAAGATGTAGACGTGTTAGATAGAGAAAAAATTTAGGGGAAAAGACTGATATCAGAGATGACCCATATTAAATTAGAGAAGAATGCCATTAACGTAAAAGATGATACAAAAAATCTTAGCCAATTTTACAATAACATTGTTAATCAACTCAAATTACGGTCCAAATTGTAATAATTTCCTTTCTTTCTTGAACGTAATTCAAAAATAATGCTAGTTATCTACAGATGGTAGATCACTTAGTTCAAATTTAATTACAAGTATTATAATCAGCGCTGTAATCGATTACTGATTAATACGCGCATAAATTTGAAATTGGGAAAAAATCAAAATTTAATTTTTAATTTGTAAATGGTAAGTATATTTTAACAAAGTGCAATAAATATAGACTGAATTATTATTAATTTTTAAGAAAAAATTTTTAACAGTAATTGACAATAATGAATGAATCAATGTTAATATAACTTTAAATTATAGAAATATTAAAGTACAAATAATAATATTTATATGGTTACGTGTTCATTAATTATTTTTTTTAGTGGTATTTATAAAAGAATTTTTTTAATATTATTGACTTAAGTTTGATGTTAATTAATGATATTACATTTCGTATAGGATTTATTAATATTCAAATTTTTGCTACACGTCTATGTCATGAATACGGTCAAATTGACACACACTACAAGTGTATAATGACGGGTCGCAAAAATTTGAATTATAGCTTTACCAACTATCTGTGATAATGACTAGCAAATTTTGTTTTCTGATAAATTTTATTGATATTGACTGCTTTTTGCTTAATTGGTGTTGTGTGTTCTATTAAATTATTTATTTATTTATTTATTTATTTATTAAATAAATTCTATGATGTTATATAAGTACGATTCAGAAAAGAAAGGTAAAATAAGTTACATAACCTCAATCTTTGTGCAAATTTTAACACTAATGTTTTGCTACTTGCTTTTGCTTTTGATTATAGAGCGACACATTAGAGATACTATGGAAATTATGAGAAAAGCCACATATGTGCATTAATTTGACCAAATAGTGAGTAATTATATTTAGATATATATATGCAAAATTGTAAAATGCTGGTGTAACAAATGATTGTTTCAATAAAGGTATAGCCTGATGAGGATGGAGGACTTCCATCGAAACGTCGCCAATTAAATAAATTAAATGGTTAGTTCACTAAAAATCGATAAAAACGCCTCCTTTTGAACCAACTGCGTGGACGAATAGAACAAATTTATATCATATAATACGACACTGTTGAAGGACTGTTAGCTTATTTAAATATACAATATAGTAATATTGGGAGCGCAGAGAAAGTTCTCGCAGATTTAAAAATAACTCAACAATACCCAGGCGAAAGTGTTGGCGACTACGCCTTAAGAGTGCAAACGCTGCATAACAGGTTATTGAATACATATGACGCAAACAAAAATTTGCAAGTATTTGAAAAGCAGACATATAAAACTCAAGCAGATCGCGAAGCATTAGATCAATTTATATTTGGGTTAAAAGGTTCGCTACAGCACCAAGTGAGGTCACAAAATCCGAAAGATCTAAGAACTGCGATAGTAGAAGCAGTTAATTTCGAACAGAGAACAGGAGCTCGACGTGCGTTTACAGATCATAGCGATGTCCCGGAAAATCCAATACCAACAGATACATATTTTAAAGCAATTTTGGCACAACTGGAATCATTAAATAAAACAAAACTAGAGCAGGATAGTGCAGTTGTAAGAAGGGCCCCGGTCACTGAAAATCGCGAATTTAGTAATAATACGGGACACTCAGGACAAAATTGCTGTGATAAAGAAACGGACATGAAGCTATGTGGATCTTGTCAAGGAAAAGGACATATATTTAATACGTGTGACAATTCAAGGCAAAAAATAAGCAAAGATCAATTCAACAATCAACAAACAAATCCGCCAACAGTTATATACGCTTCGTACCCGATGCCACCAATAAATTCGACAGTTTTCGCAGCACAATCTGGCGCAGATCAATCATATCAAGATCCAAATAATCAAATTAACCACACATATCATAATAACTCCAATTATCGCGATAATAATGATTATAGAAATGGCTACAGACATAATAGGAACTATCCGAATAATAATTACAATAATAGCAACAGGAACTTCAGAAATAATAATAATAATCATAGAAATTACCGAAATGATTATAGAAATTCAGATCGTGACTATCGTAGTAATAATTATAATACACCCCAAAGAAACGGAAGAAATGAGTATTATAATTCACAAGATAATCAAAGAAATAAGAGATTCTCAAACGGACAAACTTCAGCGAATTCTTTAAACTGCCAGGATGCTCGGCGCCAAGGATCTGCGGAGTCGAGCAACCAACAAAATCGCCAGACCAATTAGAAAATCCGATACGTAAATGCACTATAAGATTCATGCAGACAAGATGTAAACCCCCTATTGTAGATTTATATAGCCCAAATTTAGATAATGAAAAAGGAAGATTTTATGTCGATACAGGAGCCGATGTATCATTAATTAAACTGAAATGTGTACCTATGGAAACCCCTATTGACACAGAACAAACAATAGCCATAAATGGAGTTATTCCGGGTGAATGTTTAACATTAGGTTGCATTAAAATATTATTAAACGAAATGGAATGTAATTTACATATAGTGCCAAATAATTTCTCCATAGATACTGACGGATTATTAGGATGGGACGTACTTTCAAAATATAACGGCTTAATAAATGCTGCTCAAAAATGCTTACAATTCAAGAATTTTATAATTCCTTTTGTACAAAACGAACGCTTTGTTATTCCTCCAAAAACTAGACAAGTTATATATGCACGAGTTAAAAATGATGAAGAAGTAGGATTTGTACCGCTCCAAGATATAGGACCGGGAATTTTATTCGGCAATTTTGTAGCCGAGAATCGAGAGGGTAAAGCGTATGCCCTTTGTATTAATACGAATAGTGAAACAGTAGAGGTAGAACCCCCTGTAATCACCATTGAGTCGTGTGAAACTAATAATGAATTAAAAGATATAATGAATATTGAAGAAGATGATGTTAAAGAAAAAACTTGTGCTAATGTCTTACGTATTTTTGAAGAGGATAAGGATAGAGCGACAAAAGTATTTGAGCAAATTGATCCAGATACACTTAAACATTTAAATGAAGAGGAAATTGAGCATATAAAAGAATTAATTAAAGAACGTCCACAGTTATTCGGATTACCAGGAGAAAAATTAAAAGCAACGCATTTAGTGACACATAAAATTGTTACTACTACAGACATTCCAATACGATCAAAGAGGTTTCGTCATCCACCAGCTATCAAGGAAGAAATGCAACGTCAGATTGAACAAAATTTACAAGCAGGTATAATAAGGCAATCGGAAAGTCCTTACTCATCAATGATGTGGATAGTTCCGAAGAAGAGTACAAAAACCGGAGAAAAGAGATGGCGAATGGTAACTGACTTTCGACAACTTAATGAAGTGACAGTAGGGAATAGCTACCCTTTACCTTTAACAACCGACATTATCGACTCAGTATCAACTGCTGCTTATATAACAGCTATAGATTTAAAAACAAGCTTTTATCAAATATTAATGGATCCCGATGATGCAAAGAAAACTGCATTCTCTGGTCCATACGGGCATTATGAATACACACGAATGGGTATGGGATTAAAAAATGCGCCTGCCACTTTTCAAGCACTCATGGATTTAGTATTAAATGGATTGCAAGGAAATGAACTATACGTTTATTTGGACGACATAATAGTATTCGCAGCTGATTTAAAAGAACATGGTATAAAATTTAGGAGATTAATGAAGAGATTAGATGATGCAAATCTAACAGTAGAACCAAGTAAATGTCAATTTTTACAAAAGGAGGCATCTTTCTTAGGTCATATAGCAGGAAACGGAAAAATCAGACCAGATCCGAAGAAAATTGATAAAGTACGAAATTATCCTGTACCGACAACCAGGAAGAAAGTAAAACAATTTTTGGGTTTCGTAAGTTATTATAGAAGATTTATTAAAAACTTTGCGAAAATTGCAGCACCTCTTACAAAACTATTGAAAAAAGGGGATGAAAAAACAACAGAACTTGAGTGGGGGGATGAACAGCAGAAAGCATTTGACCAATTGCGTGAGATTTTATGCAATGAACCAGTTATGATTGCACCAGATTTTACTAAACCCTTCCTGGTAACGACAGACGCCAGCGACTACGCTATTGGAGCAGTTTTGAGTCAAGGAAAACTTGGGCAGGATCGCCCTTGTGCCTACGCTTCTCGATGTCTTAGAGGACCAGAGCTCCGATACTCTACATACGATAGAGAATTATTAGCGGTAGTATTCGCCAAAGATCAATTTTCATCTTTTCTCGCGGGAAGGAAGTTTACTCTTATAACCGACCATGAACCACTTAAGCACTTTTTGAAAAGTAAAAAACCGGATTTAAGATTTAACAGATAAAAAACTGAACTCATAGGATACGAATTTGACGTAATTTATAGACCAGGTCCTAAAAATGTGAATGCAGACGCCTTATCACGTAATCCCATTATTAACGATGGAGACGAAAATCCAGAACGACCTAGAGCAGAATTATTTGAACTAGCTAACAAACAAGAAAAGGAGGACAATTATAACGAGTATGAATTACCTGTAAGAATTTTGAAAATATCCGATAAAAGAAAACACGTAAGATCCGAAGATCAAAATCCTATCCCAGACAACTCTATAATTCGATCCCCAGAAAAGAAAGTGCCACATTTAGAAGACGAGTCAGATTTATATTCAAATAATGAATCACATGACAACTGGAGAAGCAAACATAATCGATGTAAAAGAAGAATGACAAGAAATAAAAGAGAAGCTTATGTATTTGCACCATATAAGGAGGTAGGAAAGAAGTTCACTTTTGAACCTATTTTAAGTCAAGCAAAAGTTGACGCACATTTGCCATATATACGAAAAGAAGAAAATATGCGTAAAGAGATTCAAGCTATGAGTACACCCCGATCATCTCAAATAGGAGTAATTGAAAATATGAATAATAAACATATTCGTGAACATACACTAGAAAAGAAAGCACCTAAATTCAAGGATATTCTTACGGACAATCACGATGATAGTGACACATCACTGAGTACCAATTCGGAGGCCCAATCTCTATTCGAAGACGACATATTGGGTACTAACATAATTAAAGTAAACAAGGCAATAATTTATAACAAAGGAGAATTTTTAGCAGTTAGAAATGACAAAGGAGGCTTTTATTTATGCAAAACTACGTGTAATATATTTAAACCAACCGGAAAAATACGATTTCAATGGTTAACGAATTTAAATAAGAATAAATATAAGATAGATTATTATGAATACATAGACTTCGAATGTATTTTAACTAATATTACGATGAAACAAATAAATAATAATACGTTCGAGTTACCCGAGGACGAAGTTCAACGCATTAATATTATTCTTATAGAATCCCTTAAAGCAGAGAAACGAGCAATAGAAAAACAAAAAGAAATTCAAAATCCGATAACACCATTACAAACACAGAATTCAGAGCCCCAACTGTTATTTAATGACACACTAACAAAGAATCCAAACGTTAATCAATATAATCAACAAAATTCTTCATTATCAAAAATACAACAAGCCATATTCGGAGATGACATAAATTCTACAATACAATTAGCCGTTAAAGTGAAAAAACATGAGGAGAAAGGAAAAAATGCAATTCGAGTAGACATTTGGGAAAACGATGGAATATTAAATAATAACAATATAGATTCAAAAAACGACACTACCGCGATACCCTTTACACCAAGGAAATCTGATATTATACCAGAAGTTGAGGATGTTGTCGAACCAATACCTGACCGAAATTTTCCTACAGATCCGAACTTTTATCATATACATTTTAATGACAGAAAAGACAGTACAATGCACATAGACGGAAATGATCTTGAACTTGACTCCCACACTAAAGATAAAAATATAAATTTGACAAATATTGACAGTACTCATGAAACAAATAAAACTATAAATTCAATAAGCGATAATAACAATAATTTAGATGAATTAACGTCGAAATACTATGTGTATACTCAGCATAATGAGTGCGCGCAATCGGAAATAGAAAAAACACACGATACCGATATACCTGCTAATCCACAGGGTAACTGTCTTTTCTATTCTATTATAAAAATATTAAAATTAGAAATATCTCCGCGGGAGTTACGCGATCGATTACTAAAGTCATCGGCAATTAGAGAATGTGGAGATCCGATAGAAGCTCATAAAATTTTAAGTTCTGATACACAGTACGGCGATATAGATTGCATATATATTTTTTCAAAAACATTTAATATTAATGCATGTATTCACTATCATATCGGAAATCGAGTTGAATATTTTTATTGTAAAGCTAATGACAATCCCGAATTTATACATTTACACTTAGTAAATAATCATTTTACTCTATATATAATTACTAATACAAATAATTCCAATAATTTAAATTTTTCTAATATGGATATATCGTGTGATTACGACCTTAATGATCATAATAACTCGAGAAACCGATCGATAAATCAAACAATAAGAGATTCAGGAGCGATGACTCGTTACTTAACCGCAGAAGCTCGCGCTCCGGATATAATTCCTCCATGGATTAAAGACACGGAAAATATAGTAAAATTTACGTCAATAACCCTATTAGATGAATAACCGTTTGCATATAAAGGAAATTTAATTTACATGTTAAGCGCAGATAGTTTTCTCGAGACTGAAGTACTCGAAGCACTAGTAGAAAGACGATTTATTTTCGAAGAAGAATTAAAAAGTATGCCGCGTAACATAGGGGAAGTGATAGTTAGTCATTCAAAAGGAGTAACACTTTTCGGAGTAGTAGTAAAAGAACATATCGATAATAAACCATTACGCCCTGATATCGTTAAAAGTTTAAAGACCCTTAGAGCAACATTAAATAAATACGAAATAAAAACAGTAGGACTTATTAGGGATTTAGCTATTTTATCATTAGCAGAATGGAACTATTTAATAGAACAAGTAAATAAATTATTTCAGGGAAGGGAAATTGATGTAGTGTTATTTAAAAATAATTTACCCATTCCTAAAGTAGAAGATCGATTTAGGTTAATCAAGGAATTTCATGAATCAGCAACAGGAGGACATAAAGGTATTACAAAAACCTACGATAGGATTTCTTACGAGTATTATTGGAGAATCATGCAGGGTGATGTGAGACAATACGTACGGGGATGCCCTGATTGTCAAACTCAAAAATTAGTATGAGAATTAGCACCCTTCATTTTTTTAATTTGATATATTTTTCGATCTTGAGGGTCAATGCAGGTGTTTAGGTTTTTAAATAAATAAATAAAAAAAAAAAAAACACTTATATAATGCTAATAAGCAACGTTTCGTCCGCTTAGGTTTGCGGACCTCATCAGGCAATGCTATTTATTCAACACAGAAAATAAATTTTACATTTTTAAACATATTAGATTTAAAAAGAACAACAAAATTATAACTTTAAATTACCATGCGTATCACCAACGTTTCACTTCATGCTTATACTTAAGCGCTACTGAACAGACATTTATAAACGGTCAACAAACTTTATATCAAAGATATACCAATAACTGATTTTAATACCATTTATAATACTAAGAAGTTAATAAATTTATATCAGGTTAATAAATGTTTCTATATAAACGGCTCAAATATTGTGTATCTTCCTTTCTATTTATTGTAAAATTGTTATTATTAATGTGAATCATTTCGGAAATAATTCTTTTCTTATAAAGTGGTTCTTTATCCAAAATTTTAGTATTTTGCCAGTCAAATTCGTGTTCATAATTATCCATGTGTAGCGATATTACAGATTCTGAGTTTTTTTTTATTTTTATGTTCGTTAATCCTTTCCTTTAGACTACGTTTAGTTTCTCCTACATAACAAGCAGAACAATCCTTACAATTAATTTTATAAACTACACCAGTAACATTCCATTTTTCTGTAATTAGTACGCTGTAATTTTTCAAAAATTAGTACGCATAAAAACGCGATTACCAATGTTAATATCCGATACACCCTCTAAACCTTTATCTAAATGGTCTATGGACTTCGTAGGTCCAAAAGAACCTACTGTAGTAGGTAACCAATATATACTAACAATGCAAGACCAACTAAGTAAATATTGTATATTTTTATTATTATTAAGTTACTCAGTTGGCACCCTCCTATTTGACTAGGTTATGCCAGGCACTTGGGTATTCCCTTTGCGCCCTGTTTTCCATTTCCCATCTTTAGCCCCCCGAAGTGTATAGCAATATTGCCACACTTGGGTGAGCCTTCTTATGGGTCCTTGGTTTTTTTTTTTTTTTTCAATCGGGCACCGCCCAGAGACTCTGCCAAACAGCAAGTATTCTCTGGACATCCCAACTGGGTATATCTCCTGAATCAATTAGAAATTCACCTGTGAGGCGCCATCTTCTTGTCATGATTCTGGGGCATTCACATAAGATGTGTAGAGGTGTTTCGTTTGCCTCCTTGCACATTCGGCATAATGGATCTGTTTCCAGTCCCATTTTATACCTATGGTATCGCAAATCTCCATGTCCAGTAAGTATGTCCATTAGCTTGCGAGCTGTCTTTCTGTTAAGTTTCCTAAGCCCTTCTTCCCAGTGTCCGCTTATTGCGTTTCCGAGTGCGGCTTTAGCTTGTCTGCATCCTGCAGTTTTAACTCAAGCACTTTGGTGTTCCTTCACCAGCCATTCCTTTAATAATTCTATGAGGTGGCTATGTGGCATCTTCACCATCATGCTTGGTTCCGCATGTTTTCCATTTGTTCCTATCTTTGCTAGGTCATCGGCTATCTCGTTACCACGTATACCTACATGACTTGGTATCCATGTTAGCGTTAGCCGCTTATTCAACTCTGCCAGTCTATTTAGTGTCTTATGACATTCCCAAATTAGTCTGGACTTAGTGGTGTGACCATTCAGACTCTGTAACACAGTTCTGCTGTCCGAGTAAATGTATATCTCTTCGTCTTTGCAATTCTCCTGTGCCGCTTTAGCACATTGCAGGATTGCAAATGTTTCCGCTTGGGAAATGGTATTGTATTCCTTTAAGGAATATATCCTACCCTTCCCATTTTTTCTACAGTATACCCCTGCTCCGACTCCCTGGATATTCTTGGACCCATCAGTATACCAGAGTTCTTTGCCCTCCGGCACCCTAACACGTCCTTGACTCCAGTCATCTTTGCTAGGCAGACTGACTCTGTATCTCTTATCGAATAGGAACTCAGTGCTGCATCTATCAGTTCCCTCGTATAAGTTCTCTCTTAGATTTCGCGGGAGCGTACTTAGGAGTCCCCTGTCCGCCCGTCGATCTAAGAGATTTCTAACTCTTAAGTATCCTTTTATGGCTTCTGACTTAAGAGTGAGCTGAAAGGGCTCAATATTCGTTATGACCCCCATAGCTTGTACTGGCGTGGTTCTTAGAGAATTGGTGATGCAGCGCAGGACCAATCCTCGTAACCTTTCCAGCATTTGGTTCGCAGTTTTCAAACCTGCTCGCTTCCACCAAATCACTGCCGAATACGTGAGTTTTGGTTTCAGAATTGCTGTGTAAATCCACATCATGGTTTCTGGTTTAAGACCCCAGTTCAAGTGCAGAGCTCTACGTGTTTGCCATAGTACTCTTATAACTTTATTACACTGATTCTCAAGGTGCTCTTTCCAGTTTAACTTACTGTCAAGAATGACACCTAGATATTTAGCTTTTTCTTTTATTTCTAGCCGTTTTCCTCTATATTCGAGGTGTTTTATGCTTGTTTTCCACTTATATTTACGTGTAAACACCATAACTTCCATTTTTTCCGGGTTAACCGATAGTCCACCTTCTTGGCACCACTTATATACCTTATTCAAGGCATTTTGCATGATGTCAAATAGTGTTTCTAAAAATGGTCCTCTAACTATTATTGCTAGATCATCTGCATATCCTACAACCTCACATCCCGTGTTGGTTAGTAGGCATAATAGTGTGTTCATTACAAGATTCCAGAGGGATGGGGAAATAACCCCCCCCTGTGGGCATCCCGTGTTCACCCAGCCAGTTACCTTGGTGTTACCCTTGGTCATTACCAGCTTTCTGTTTGATAACATGATTTCGACCCAGTCAGTAACTGGCTGAGCTATTCCATGTCTCCTCATTGCCTCCTTGATTACTCTTTTGGAGGTATGGTTGAAAGCTCCTTCTATGTCTAAAAAGACCACTAGAGCGAAGCCTCCATTTTCAATTTGTTCTTCAATCAGGTTCACTATTTTGCACAGAGCAGTCTCAGTAGAGTGTCCTGCTCTGTACGCATACTGATCCCTATGAAGTGGTCGTTCTTTTAAAGGTTTATCCTTAATATGTCTATCTATGAGCCTTTCCATTGTCTTCAGCATAAACGATGTAAGACTTATAGGTCGGAAGTCTTTAGGAGAAGTATAGCTCCCCTTACCTGCTTTCGGAATGAACGTCACTCTCGTTCCCTTCCAACTTTCTGGAATATGGCATAATTCCAGACTTGCCCTAATAAGTCTGGTCATTGGACGGATAATGCACTCCCCCGCCCTTTGTAATAGTGCGGGGTAAATACCATCCAGTCCTGGTGACTTATATGGCCCAAAAGATCCGATGGCCCACCTGACTTTGTCATCTGAGGCAATTTCGGTCCCCAGCACACTGCATGTTCCGGTTTGGATCACCGCATGCTGGTTTCCCGTTCCGTAGTCGTTTGACTCATGAACTTCCATCGCCCCTTCCCCTTCTTTCGAGAAATCCGGGTAGAAGGATTCGATCAGGCGGTACAACGTTTCTTCGTTCGTCATGGTGTATTTCCCATTTGGCAGTTTAAGTGCTCCCAATATAGCTTCCGGATTTTTTGACAAGATCTTGTCCAACCGGGCTGCCTGTGAGCCTTTTTCTATGTCGCTGCAAAAGTTGGCCCATGATTCTGCTTGTGCTTTCCTAATTGCTGCTCGATAGCTGTCTCTTTTACTTGCGTAATGATTCCACTCGTCTGCTGTACCTTTTTTTTGGGCCAGCTTATAGGTTCTCCTTACTTGTTTCTTGAGACACTCTAGGTTCTCGTTCCACCAGTAGGTTTTATCTCGCTTACCCACCAATGTGGGTCTACAGTTGTTCTCAAAAGCTGAGATAATTCCTTTATTTAGTTTATCAGCAGCTTCTTCAAGCTCCTTCCAGTTTCTTATATGATCTGGAAAATTTGCTAGTGAGCTGCTTATTTCTTCCTTGTAGGTTATCCAATTTGTCTTCTTTGGTTTCCTGGTCCATGTTCTAGGATTTGTACCAGGTCCCACTAACTCGAAAACAATTTTGGCATGATCAGATAGTGTCGGTTCATCAGATACCCTCCACCTCTTGATCCTATTTGTAATTTCTCCAGTACATAACGTGATGTGCAATACCTCTGCTCTAAGTTTATTACAGAATGTTGGCGTTGTACCAGTGTTTAGAATATCTAGTTTGGTTGTGGCTAGATATTCTACCAGTTCCTCTCCTCTCCTATTGATGTCTGTGCTCCCCCACAGTATGTGATGTGAGTTAGCGTCACAGCCTATTAGGAGCGGTAAGTTTTTACTCTCACAGAAGGTAATTAACTTTTTAACTTCCGTGGGTGGATTTACCTCTCCATCATATGGAAAGTACGCTGAGGCAATGACTATGTTTCCAATGCCTTCCGATTCCGTCCTCACCGCTGTCAGGTCTCTTGTACAGAAATCCATCAGCGGGGTTACATTTACTCCCTTAGTGATGATACACGTTCTGGGCGTCTCAGCTTGCATGTCCCTGTAACAAACAAGCCCCTTTCCCCTTAAACCCTTGATTGTTCCTCTCACCGTCCATGGTTCTTGGACCATGTCATGGAAGAGAACATATCATGGATTTTTAAGGGGGTTTCTGATTTGTGTTAAGTGTTTATGTCTGTGGCTCCCTACGAGTGTCCCCCCTCGTCATCCGAACAGCCCTCGCAAAACAGGCAGCGACCCACTTCGGTCCTACTATAGGAAAGCCCCCCACCCGAAGCAGTAGGGTCCCATCCGGTCACTATCCGGCACTACTACCCCTGGCGCGATTATACACTGACTGATAGGGCAGCCAGGCTTTGCCAGTTAGGCCAGCCCGGGCCCCTGTACTATTCAGCGGCCTAGGAGTGTCTCAACCTAGTTTATCCTAGGGTGCCTCCATGGGTACCCAACCCGTCCGCTTGAGCAGTCTTACTACGAGGAAAGAACACCCCCCGAGAGCCCCAGTGTGAGAAGGTGTTTGTGTGTGTGTGAGTGTCTGTTTGTGTCATGTGAATGTGTATAGGTATAGGTGTAATGCTCACTGATAAAGTCCCAGCGTGTCCATCTATAACCCGCGCGGAGCATACCCGTTTATAGGGATCTCCTCTTTCACCAGCGAGCCCGTTTACAGAGCTGCCTCTTACAAGCGCTTGGAAAGAGCCGTTTATAGGCCTCCCATTCATACCTCTGAGACCCTACCAGTAATACATGAGTGTAAATGATGTGTTGTGTGTCATTCCGTGTCCTGGATACGAGCCCTTACGTGGGAATCCCTTCCGGGCCAGAAAGGCCACGGTTTTTTAGAGAGATGTTACTCCTCTATCCCTCCCCAATTACACTGTTTCCAGTGACTTCCGGGCTTGGGACCGGCTTGCTGAGGTTCACCCGTGGTTACTAGATTTCACCACAAATGAACCTCATCAGGGCTGGGTTAAATATTGTATATTAGGACCGGTAAAAAATGCCACCGCAAAGGAGGTCGTTCATGTATTAACAGACAAACTCATAAGTTATTTCGGGTCACCCCTTTCCTTAACCTCTGACCAAGGTGCTCATTTCATGAATAGGATGTTAGAACAGTTTGCCAATATATTTAAGATAAATAAGAACTGCACAACGGCGTACCACCCCCAATCTAATGGCGGAATTGAGCGCATGCACCACACCCTTAACGAATACCTAAAAATGTATATTGAAACTCATACCGAATGGGATACGATTTTACCTTTAGCGCAACATGCTTATAATACTACAGTACATGAAGGATCAGGTTATACTCCACACGAAATTCTATTTGGTCAAAGAGCAAGAACTCCCTCGAGCTTCCCTCCTAAGGAACAATTACCTACATATGACGATTATTTAAGAGATATAACACCAACCTTATCTCAACTTCGTACACTAGCTGCAATGAATTTAGTACAAGCAAAATATAGATCTAAATTTTATTATGACCAAAAACAAGATATTAAACATTTTAGGGAAGGAGAAATGGTATATTTATTAAAAAATCCAAAACAGGGAAAAACGGATAATGATTATGTAGGACCTTGTGAAATTTTGGGGATAAACTACGAAACACATAACGCGAAAATACAGAAAGTTAATAAGACAAAAATTGTCCATATGGACCTCTTAAAACACAGTTATGAACTACCAAAACTCAATTATTCATAATGTAAATTATAATAGAACAAAAAAAATACATAAAATATTAATATAAAATATTAATAATTGTATTGATACTGGATATTTGAGGAAATAATAAATTATACAATTATAACTTCAAATATATTACTATATTAATTTAAGAAAGAGTACTACTAAATTATCATAAGCAACAAAACTGTGCACAAACTGCAAATGTTTATAGAATGTGCTATTGTCATGTATATACTTATTAAAAATATTTATTGCATATTGTGGAAATGATTGACCAACTTAATAAATACGATAATAAATAATATATAATAATTTTTACGTGTTTATATAATACATTTTCGAAACAATTTGATAATGTAAAAAAAAATTTCGTTATTAATATGAGGAAAAATTATAAACATATTGCAATTTGTTATAAATAATAAGAAAAATGGAAAATGTTACTAAGCAAAAAAAGTGTACATCCTTAATTGTTAAATTAAGCGAAAGAAATATTTCGATATCTTTATAAACATAGCTAATAATTAATTATAAACAATTATAAGTTATAAATAATAAAAAGAATGTAAAATTTTATTAAGTAAAAATAATGTACATCCTTAATTGTTAATTAGGCGAAAGAAGTATTTCGATATTTTTATAAACATAGCTAATAATTAATTATAAACAATTAATTTACAACTTAAGAAAAAATCACCTATATAGTTTTATATAGAGTTTGTTATGCACTATTCGAAAACGCAATAAAAATATGTTCATATAATAGAACGAAATTATAAACAAATTGACTTTTATTAATTAATTATTTATAAAAATTAAAATTAATTTAATGAAAAAGCCACAAAACCTTAGTTGCAAAACTAGAAAAAGAAAAGATTGAGAAAAGTTAATTAGGAACCGAGTTATAGAAGAAAAACAGGTTATTATGCAAAAGAAATTATTATTTTAATAAATTACGTAAGAACAACTATAATTAAGTTATTGAACAAAAAAAGTTTTTCGAAATTCTGACTAATGAAAGAAAAAATGAAAAGTTAACAATTTTAATATTATAACCAGAAAGTGTATTCTTAATTAACAAATTAGAGCCCTTTTTGCAAATTTTAGGACCAATAGTTTACGAGTTATTGCATTTAACATTTAAAATGCAACTTCTCAAATTATGCATATTTTTACGTAATTAAGGTACCTACGTTGTCGGATTCTCGAAAATCTCAAAAATTAAACAATTTATTTCAATTTACAACTTAATAATAATTAAATAAATTTAATAATTAGTGTTAATTTATTTACTAATGTTATAAATAAATATAAGCGAAGAATAATTATATATGAATTATCGAAACATATTTATTATATAGCTATGCAAATAAGATGCACGCAAATATATATATATATATATATATATATATACATATACATATATACACAATTGTACATACGCACATTGCGCGTGTATTTATTGGTTGCAAAAAAAAATTATTATTCTTTTCTACATAAACTTTTGGGTAGTACAAAAAAAAGTATATTTAACAGAATAACATTGTATACCTTAATTAATAAATAAATAAAGATTAATCGTATATATAAATATATATATATTTATCCCAATAGGGGTTTATGCAGCCCAAGAAAGAGAGGGAAGATGCTTACTTTAGCACGTGCGAGAGAGACCTTCGGGGTTATGCAGCCCGGGCTGCATAAACCTGCCATACCCCCAGTGGGTGTAAGGGAGATAGGGTTATTGGACAGTAACACGTCGGGCTGCATAACACCCGGTGGGGAAATATATATATATATATACAAGTACATATATACATATACAAAATGACAAAGAAATTATTAAACGGAGACAGATTCGACATTACGAATAACCATGTGAAGAAGTCATTATTAGAGATAAGAAAATATTCATAATTCATCGTCGTCGATAATCAAGTATAACGCGCACGTGTGATTACATCCTATATTTCAAAAGACGTTCACGAATGTAGCGGAAGAAAACGAAATCACACGGCCATCAGAAAATTTTCTGATGGCCGAGTGCTATAGTCAAATAACACGGTTTTAAACGAGGGCCAGTCACCGCCCATGAGTATATAGCATAGCCAGGTAGGCTTCGTCTTAAGCCATGCGCACCGCGCGCTAAACATACGAATGTATTAAAGAAACGTGGAAATGGATCCAGGCTGGCACACACTTTACACGTATATACTGTACATCATATACTTACATGTAGCTATCGTTAAGCATATAATTGATATTTTACATACCAATAGTACTAATGCAGTTCAACTAAATCAATATTTTTAATATATTGTAGCAAACTATCTCCTTCTAACTTACATATTACATACCATAACAAATTAATATAAACAAAATTATTATTACTTAAAATATTAAGTGATAAAGAGTTACAATTTACTTCTATTATTATTTTTGCATAAGAATGAAATAAAAAAAAATAAGTAATATATTAAATTAATATCAAAAGTTCTAACTAGTAAGATAAATAATCAATTCTGTGAAATTGAGTAAAAAAAAAGAAATGATTGAAATTAATGCAGTTATTCGAATATGTGTAATATTTCTGCATCAAACGATGGGCAGAACAAACTGTGAAATTTTACTAAATATGACAGAGTTGGTAGAGCAATGAGCTCGTATGTTTGTCATTTACTAGCACCAAAATGGTAGCGAAATAGTAATCTAATGCCTTGAAACTTCGGGTCAAAAAAAAAACAAAAAAAAAAAGAAATACATATGTATATATAAACATATATATTGCGACTTACTTATTTGACTTTGTACAATACTATAGTCGACAATATATTGACTTATATTTAAAGACACATTTTACACATGCATTATTAATGCTAACTGCAAAATAAGTAACTAATATAGAATAAAGGAAAGAATCTAGTAAATAAAAAAAAAAAAATTTTCTTGCTAGTTAAACATAGGACCAAATTATGCTATTTAGATAAAAAAACGAATAAATTAATAATTGATAATTAACAAAAAAATGTCATTCTTATTGCTTAAATTTATATTATCAAAAAGAAATTATTAAATAAGAGTCATTGTTGTAAACAATTTTAATAACATGCATATAAGAGTATATAGTGTAAATATGTTAGAATGAGATTAGTTCTGTAAATTTATGCAGTATGCATATATATTATATAAATTGTAAAAAGGACTTATAACCGTAACTATTAAGGATTATATCAAAATGAAATTGTAATAAAAATATAGACAAAAAAAATAATTATTAATAAAAAAAAACAGAAGACATTAATAAAAAAAAGAAAGAAAAAAAAGAGTAAAGAGACACACACACATACAAAAAAAGAAAAATATTAACAAAAAATATATAAAGAAAAACTTTCATAAGACATAATAATACTAATAACAAAAAAAAGAAAGCAAAAAATGTAAAAAAAAAAGAAATTGAAAAAAAAGACACAGAAGATTTTATTCATTGACAACTACGTCCAATTGGACAACGATCTTTCCGCAGGGATGTTAACCAATCTTCAGCAGTAGGACGAATTTATTTAAAGATCAAGACATGGCTACATAATATATAGATAGATAGATTTAAGTATATTATAAGTATTATTAATACAGTTAAACAGGAAAATATATAGCAAAAAAAAATATGTTCAAACCAATTTGTTTAGAAAATAGTATAAAGATATAGAAAATATCCAGTATCTTATAATTTTAATATTGTATTATTAGAATTAGCGACAACTCGCAAATATTCAATTAATTTAAAAAATTATTTATTTTATGAAACTCGATTAAACATATCAGATATTTTGTATAATTATATAAGCTCTCTAGTAATTCTTATAATAATAATAATAGTTTGGAAGAGTCTCGCATCCGGGGGGGTCCCTTTTATTAATAATAATAGACTGATTACAGGTAATCTAAATTACATACAGCCACGCTCAACGACGATCCAGGTACTCAGCCCAGCAAATCTTGAGAGGACAATCACAACCGAAACGAACATCCATTAATAAAAAAAATCGATAATAATAATAATGAAAATTTTTTTCCTGCATCATCTACATTTTCACAAACGTCGAGGACGACGTTTTTTCAAGGCCCAGACGTGTTACGTGTGACAGCACGTCACTTATATATTAATACAACATGCAAATTAAGAATAAGTAACGCAAAGCTGATATTAAATCAATCCAAATCGAAGCACGATCGCCGGTGCACAGTAAGGAATAAACTGCTGACATCGAGTTCAATGAGCTCAAACGACGAGTAGTAACGCTGACTCTCGGGTCACCAACACCGCCCCGCTGACGATTTCGTGGAGGCATTCGACACCGCACGAGAATACGATACACATATTGAGGAGTCAGGCAATTATGTAGGGCAATCAGTTATGTATATAAACATAAGGAACAGCCGGTCGCGAGAGCAGATCAGTTCACATACAAGCGATTAACGTCGAACCTACGCCCGATCGAGGTTCGACTTACTACAACGACCGGCATCGGAACACGACGGAACGGCCTCTCCAGGTATCAGCTCCAGGCAGCCTTATTACGAAACCGCTCATACGCCAACCAGCAGTCTCCACCTAGCAGCAAACATCAACCAGCAATACTAGTATCTTACAAGGAGGATCGTATTTTTTATACTTCACCATACCATTAAATTTCGAGAGGAATAAGACAATAAATAGCAGTATATATTTATTTAACATATTTATTAATTAAATACTCCTATCCTCACTATCCGCTCCTTAAGCAGTCCGCTTAAACGAGTAAACGGTACCCATTATAGTGGATACCTATCACACGTAACAATATATAAGTGAGTAGATTACGTATATTTATATAAAACAATATTTTAAATAAACAAGTATGTATTTATTAGAAACAAAAGGTCATTTAAGGAATGCCTTTGTTTATAATAATTAAAATAAATATATGGGCTCTGTAACTATAGGGAAAAATAAATTGGATATAATTATGGATTAAAACGCAAATTTTGAAAGAGGGTACAAATTACGAATTACGGGAGAAATGGAAGAAACAGGTTTTTATTTATATAAAATGTTATAAATAATTCTTTAAAACTAATACAAAAATTAATTTGATTAAGAAGAAAGTTTGATTACTCTAAAAGTACAAAATATTAAGGACATATATAACTCTTGGCGATGATCTTTCGTCATTAAATAAATTAATTTTAAGAAGTAAAGTTCTATTTAGATCCGTTTAAAATAAACTAAAATTTTAATAAGTTTTTACTAAATACTACAATTAAGTATATGCACTTTACTATTTTTGGTAAGTTTATTGTTCATTAACACACACACACACACACATATCTCTCAATAATATATAAATATTTCGCCGCCGCCGCCGCCGCCGCCGTGTCTAAGAATTCAGAATTCAACATATATATATATATATGTTTTATATATATGTCATATATATGTTATATATATATGTTATATATATCTCTCTATAATACATAAATATTTCGCCACCGCCGCCGCCGCCGCCGCCGTGTCTAAGAATTCAGAATTCAACATATATACTATATGTTATATATATATATATATGTCATATATATATGTTATATATATATGTCATATATATATATGTTATAATTAAATTCATTCCTTAGAAAACCTTCTGTTTCTAATAAATAAATACATACTTGTTTATTTGAAATATTGTTTTCTATAAATATACATAATCTACTCACTTATATATCCATTCAATTTTGAAATATTAATTTAAAAAATATTTAAATTAAATGCTCCTAAATTAATAGTTTTTGAAAATCTATTCAAATATAATTAGTATTTTATATTGCCACTGTTAAAATTTGAATTTTCTTTTGCCTATACTGTTTATAATAGAATTATCTTAAAAATGCAATAATTAATATATTTAATTTTTAACTTATTGTATATTTCTCATATAGATATTTGGAAAAGTGTATGTTATACTTGATTAATATTTATTTAATCTTCAAACAATTTTGCATCTGTATTTAAAGCATTACATTGCATTTTAGATCCGTTATTATATTATTGAGTATACGTTTAAACATTTTATGAGTTTTATCAAGAATGAGTAAGCTAATACACATTCTTTCAAGTTATGTTCACAAATTTTTTTTTGCGCAAGGAAAAAATACATATATTATGTATTCTTGAAAAAACAATTTTAAAATATATATATATTATATAAATATTCCGCCGCACGCACACACACCCACATACATACATACATATATATATAAACACCAGTATCGGTACTTATGGTGACACTACGTGTTATCTTGGTGTTTTGAGGTTATAAAACATATGTAACGACTCAGATATAAGGGGGAGAATATTAATTGATAGAATAATGCATAAAAAACCAATAACCCAAATATCCAATAACCCAAATACCTAAATACCCCTCACGGGTAAAAAAGCACACTTTGACCTTATAATATTAAAGAAGGATTGAAGTTATAACGTCTTTCGAGGTGCCGGAGGCCGGAGGCCTATTTCATTAATATTATAACGTCAAAGCGGGGCTCACAAAGATAATTTTCCGATTTTTTGTGTGTCGGCATAAGTACGGATACATGGTTGAATTTTCGGTGGAATTATGCTGACGTCGGCATAATTACCCCAAAGTAAGCACAATTCCCATTTCCCGTAAGAATTTGTCGGCATAAGTACCGATTGATCAATTTATACATATATATGGTCTATTTCACGTCAAGTGGTACGATGAAAATTTTAAATCACTCCAAAATTTGAGAACAGGCTGGAAACATCTTCCAGAACATACAAAAAAAATTTTAGTGTTAAAAATAATTTGCTTAAGAGTTATTCGACCATGAAAAGTGGAAATTTTTGAATTTTTTAGAAAAATTTCTATTTTTTAAGCCATTTATCTCAAAATCTGTTGATTTTTTTTAAAAAACATTACAAACAACTTTTGTTTAAATTAATCTTTAGAACTTATCTACCATGGTTACATTTCTTAATTTTAAAATCTCGAAGAGATAGAACACCCAGACATATTGAATATCAAAAAAAAGGCTACCACACCGTAATCGATTTTAATCTAACACCTCTCAAATTAACTTTTGAGAATTTTTCGCGAGCTTTCGAATGGCTTGGGTTAGCTTATTGGCCAAGACCGCTGTTATAAATTATGCCTCATAAACCTCATAAAATCACTAATTTTCACGTATTTTAGGACATAACTTACACCAAAGGTGTAATATTTGAATTTATTTATGTATAAGTACAAAGAATTTACTCTCTATAGTTTATGGTATGAAACCCTAATAAATGAAAGGGATTATTTAATAAGCTGTTCGGATGACTAAATTTCTTTATTTTCTTTTTATGTATATCATAAACCCGCATGTACAAACGCGTCAAAAAATTATCTGTGAAGATTAAGTTTATATACTCATTTTCGACAACCGGACAAAACAGATTTTCTTTAATATTATTTGTAAATGCTTCGAAACCATCCTTTATACATATGTAACTCAAGTGCCGAGTCTATACAGCTAAGAATCTAACCCTTGTTTATTACCATACCTGCACTCTTCCCATTCGAGTATGTACCACCCTTAACTTCCCACTCTTTCATATTTACAAAATGTACTCCTGTTAATACCTCCTACTATGCTTTCCCCAACCAATCATACTTCTCTAATATTTAAGAAACCTCCCATTATTATTGTACCGAGGCATCTAGTATATGGTTAAACAAAAACACGAACAGATACGCACCTAACGTTCGAACCAACAACATGTCGCGAGAGCAGCTTGACACAAGCACTCAATGTTTATTTGTAACTCTTTAACTTAGTTTATATATAGTATGAATAAATTATTTTCGAACTTTAACACAGTGTCTCGTGTTTTTTATTTAATTCGAGCCATAACATATATATAATATATATATGGGGTATTCCACGTGAAGTGGTCCGATCAAAATTTTAAAATGCGCCAAATTTTGGGTACACATTGCAAATGTTTTTCAGAATACAGAAAAAAATTTTTAGGTACTGGAATTTATTAGTTCAAAAGTTATTCTAACCTCAAAAAGTGAACTTTTTCCAGTTTTTTTCAACACCAGCTGGGTTCATCGCTATTTAACTCAAAATCTATCAACTTTTACTATAGAACATTATATGTAACATTCGTTGCTAATTATGTCTAGAATTTATCCTTCTGGGTTAGAATTTCTAATCTTAAGGTCAATGTTACATAAACTACATGTCAATATTCAACTTAAAAAAAGTGAAAGTTTGCCACAGTTGATTTTTTTATCCAAAAGTCTAAAAGAAAGCTTGGAGCAATACCTTTCAAATGGTCCGTAGCATTTTTATGGCCTTTAATTCTGTAAAAAGTTATGATAATTTAAAGAAAGACAAAAAATTCACAAAAATTAACATGGTATTTCCCATTTAAATTTTTTTAAAAATTTGGTGTTTCTTCAAATTATCATAACTTTTTACAGAATTGAAGGCCATAAAAATGCTAAAGACCATTTGAAATGTATTGCTCCAAGCTTTCTTTTAGACTTTTGGATAAAAAAATCAATTGTGGCGCACTTACACTTTTTTTTAAGTTGAATATTGACATGTAGTTTTAGTAATATTGACCTTGAGATTAGAAATTCTAATCCAGAAGAATAAATTCTACACATAATTAGCAATGAATATTACATATAATGTTGTATAGTAAAAGTTGATAGATTTTGGGTTAAATAGCGATGAACCCAGCTGTTGTTGAAAAAAACTGGAAAAAGTTCACTTTTTGAGGTTAGAATAACTTTTGAGCTAATAAATACCAGTACCTAAAAATTTTTTTCTGTATTCTGAAAAACATTTGCAATGTTACCCAAAATTTGGTGCATTTTAAAATTTTGATCGGACCACTTCACGTGGAATACCCCATATGTATGGTAATGAACAATTAACTTACCAAAAATAGTAAAGTGCATATACTTAATTGTAGTATTTAGTAAAAACCTATTAAAATTTTAGATTATTTTAAACGGATCTAAATAGAACTTTACCTCCTAAAATTAATTTATTGAAGTCATCGCCAAGAGTTCTATATGTCATTAATATTTTGTACTTTTAGAAAAATAAAACTTTCTTCTTAATTAAATTAATTTTTGTATTAGTTTTAAAGAATTATTTATAATATGGTAGCGGTATATAAATAAAAACCTGTTTCTTCCATTTCTCGCATAATTCGTAATTTGCACCCTCTTTCAAAATTTGCGTTTTAATCCATAATTATATCCAATTTATTTTTGCCTTTAGTTACAGAGCCCATATATTTATTTTAATTATTATAAACAAAGGCATTCCTTAAATAACCTTTTGTATCTAATAAATACATACTTGTTTATTTAAATTATTGTTTTATATAAATATACGTAATCTACTTACTTATATATCCATACAATTTTTAAATTTGATTTGAATAATATTTAAATTAAATACTACTAAAATAATAATTTTCGAAAAACTTTTGAAATGTAATTCATATTTTATATTGCCACTGTTAAAATTTGAATTTTCTTTTGCCATTACTGTTTATAATAGAATTATCTTAAAAATGCAATAATTAATGTATTTAAATTAATATTGAATTTTGTTGGTCTTGCTGAGCTAACGTCTAACGACTCTAAGAACTCCAAGTTGCTCGCTCGAAAAGGCCCGACAATTCGCCGCGTATCAATCCCGAGGACAACATTATGAAGGCCACAAGCCGCCAGACATAAACCAAAAGAAGAAGCAAATAAATACTAAGTAATAAAATTGAAAATATTTTAATAAGAAAGAAAGAAATTTTAAGTCTATGTGTTTCGTCTTGGGACCGTCTGCCAGAACTCATCAGTGGGTGCGCCCCACTGATGAGTTCTGGCAGACGGTCCCAAGACGAAACACATAGACTTAAAATTTCTTTCTTTCTTATTAAAATATTTTCAATTTTATTACTTAGTATTTATTTGCTTCTTCTTTTGGTTTATGTCTGGCGGCTTGTGGCCTTCATAATGTTGTCCTCGGGATTGATACGCGGCGAATTGTCGGGCCTTTTCGAGCGAGCAACTTGGAGTTCTTAGAGTCGTTAGACGTTAGCTCAGCAAGACCAACAAAATTCAATATTAATTTAAAAACTTTTGCCTGGGCGAGAAAAAATTATATTTTTAATTAATGTATTTAATTTTTAATATATTGTATATTTCACATATAGATATTTGGAAAAGTGTATGTTATACTCGATTAATATTTATTTTATCTTCGAAAAATTGTGCATATTTTTAAAAACATTACATTAAATTTTAGGTCCGTTTTTATTTTATGAGTTTTATCAGGAATAAGTAAACTAATACACATTCTTTCAAGTTATATTCACAACTTTTTTTTGCGCACGGAAAAAATACATATATTATCTATTCTTGAAAAAACAAATAACACTTACACACACACACGCACACGCACACGCACACGCACACACACACACGCACACGCACGCTCGCGCACACACATACACACTTATATATATGACATATATATATAACATATATATAACATATATATAAAATATATATATAACATATATGACATATATATATATATAACATATATATAACATATATATAACATATATATAAAATATATATATAACATATATGACATATATATATATATAACATATATATGACATATATATGGGTGGTTCTCTGTGACATCGAAGATGAAAAAAATAAATATTGCTATAACTGTGGGAATATATTTTAGAGGTATCCAGTAGTTCTCTTGAATTTTTTCAGATTTTTTCTGGGCCATTATTGTAAGTTACAGAGAGTCAAAGTTGACATTTTAGCACTTTTTTGCATTAAATGCCCATTTTCATGAATTTTTAGCTCCCAGCGGATGCATTTTTCACTAAAAACATAAGTATGACTTTTTTTGTAAAATTTTCCGAACTTTTCATTAAAAATACTTTTAAATACATAAATGTATGCTGTCACACTCTTGTAAGCCATTTAAACCTTAAATAGTGAAAATCAGCAATTCTGCTCCGGACTCTGGTAACCTAATACTGTCTAAAAGATGTCTTTTTATAGTCAGAAACTGCCTAAAAATTTCCAGAGTGGGTCTAAATCATTAAGATCACTTATGGTCAAAATATCCGGGAAAAGTGCCCGAAATATTAATAGAAATGTATATTTGTTGCCTTATAACGTTGAATCTATTAGCATGATCATTGAATAAAAAATTTGTGCACTTACCTTGGAGTGGTAGAAAAGTATCTTCACTTGTTTTAGTATCCATCTAATCCCCTGTAAGCTGCTAAAAATACAAATATTATTATACAAATGTGAAAAATTAATTTTTAAACATTTATAATGCTGAATTTTTAGTTTTACATCCCTTACAAGAATTATAATACTAATCTGAAGTATTACTATAAATATATAAACATCATTATTACAATAACTGAATATACGTATTTAATACAAAAGATATATAAATAAATCGGATATATAATTATAATGAATAATATGATAACGTGACAGTGACAAGTTTGTGAAATCTAAATAATGTATTGCTGAATAATAATAATAATAATGTTGATACTTTTATAGTAATCCTTCAGATTAGTATTATAATTCTTGTAAGGGATGTAAAACTAAAAATCCAGCATTATATATGTATAAAAAATAATTTTTTATAATTTTATAATAAAATTTGTATTTTTAGCAGCTTACAGGGGATTAGATGGATACTGAAACAAGTGGAGATACTTTTCTACCATTCCAAGGTAAGTGCATAAATTTTTTTGCAATGATCATGCTACTAGATTCATCGTTATAAGGCAACAAATATACATTTCTATTAATATTTCGGGCACTTTTCCCGGATATTTTGACCATAAGTGATCTTAATGATTTAGACCCACTCTGGAAATTTTTAGGCAATTTCTGACTATAAATGGACATCTTTTAGACAGCATTAGGTTACCAAAGTCCGGAGCAGAATTGCTGATTTTCACTATTTAGGGTTTACATGGCTTACAAGAGTTTGACAGCATACATTTATGTCTTTAAAAGTATTTTTAATGAAAAGTTCGAAAAATTTTACAAAAAAAGTCATACTTATGTTTTTAGTGAAAAATGCATCCCCTGGGAGCTAAAAATTCATGAAAATGGGCATATAATGCAAAAAAGTGCTAAAATGTCCACTTTGACTCTCTGTAACTTAAAATAATAGCCCAGAAAAAATCTGAAAAAATTCAGGAGAACTACTGGATACCTCTAAAACATATTCCCACAGTTATAGCAATATTTATTTTTTTCATCTTCGATGTCACAGAGAACCACCCATATATAAAACATATATATATATATATGTTGAATTCTGAATTCTTAGACACGGCGGCGGCGGCGGCGGCGGTGAAATATTTATATATTATAGATATATATATATATATATATATATAAATCGGCTGTGATTGAATTTAGTCTACCGTCTGTGATATTTTCTTCGTGACTGCTTTTGCTCTTTTTTCGTGTTATTAATTTTTGTATGGTATTTTAATCTATTTATGTATTTATTTTATTAATAATGTTGGATTATGGAGCTTTTAAGGAGATAAAGGTAATCATCGCACTATTCAATTTCTGTGCATATAACAAAATAAAGTTCATTAGTTTCCAATTTCCTTGTTTTCATTGTTAGTGCGACGACTCAGTGATACTACCTTTCAAAATGTTATGTTAAATACAGATTTCAGTGACAAGTAGTAAGTAAAATGTTATGAATCAAGAGGCTAAAAAACTAAATCAATAATTGTTGTTAATTAATCAAATGTATTCGTTTTTGTAAATAAAGGTATAGCCTGAAGAGGATGATGAAAAGTCATCGAAACGTCGCCATCTAATTAAATGTATGGTTTATTCATGAAGATCGAGATACCTTAGTTTCAAATAAAATTTGCGTGGATGACAAAATATACATCTATAAGTACCTAAGATTGTTAATACACTTAGTCAGGTTATTCAGAGAGGAAAAGATAAATCTAAAAAAATAGAACGACAGGGAATAGTATATAGAATTAATTGTACTGATTGTGATGCAACTTATGTAGGAGAAACAAAAAGAATGTTAAAAACTAGGATCAGTGAACTTACTACAAAAAGTGTTATTAACAATCAATTAATGAACTAGATCATAAAATGGATTTCGATAATGTTCATATTTTAGACACAGAGAGAATTTGGAGAAAAAGAATAATCTCTGAAATTCTACATATAAATATGCAAAAACAACCTATCAATAAAAAAGAAGATGTTAACAAGTTACAATCAGTATACAAGACCTTAGTACATAAATTCAAACACAAATAAACTTCACTTAAAGCAGAAATTGTCCCGCGTTTATTTTTATTTTTACAGAAAGCTAGTGTATCGATTCGTATTATATATATAGTAATTGTTTGTCTAGTTTGAATCAGTTTTGTTTTGACAGTTTCTATATTCGTATCATTCCTTATACAAGTTTATTTTGTGTTTGTATTGTTCCATCTACAAGTTTATAATGTGTTTATTATTGTTTTATTATTTATTATTATTTATTTTATTTATTAATTTATTTAAATTATTATCGATATGTATAATAACATAGTAAATAAAAATGGAAAGAAGTGCAGATACTGTTTTGATAATGAAATTCTAATTTCCGTGAGTATTCTATGAACATACTTCAGCTTTGTTACTATAATAAATAATTGTTCAATATCTTAATTGCAGATTAAGTACTAATTGCAGATACTAAATTAATGTAAAACCTTAATTTTTTTAATAAAGAAATGCACCTGTAGAGAGAAACAATAATGTTTCCAAAACATTGTGCAAAAAATTATAATTGACTCGTTAAATCAATCGCTAATATCAAGAAAAATGTAACTTTTTATGTGCGTTTAAAACACTTTGTTATTTTTTAGGTTTTTAAACAGGCTTGTTCCCTTAAGCTGATTGGTTGATAGCAGGATAATGTAAATATTGATGTAACTAGTACCAATAATCTTTAAGTTTTTTAGCTGCACAAAAATGAACAGTTGAAACACATGCTGGAAATATCCATTTACGTCCATACTGTGTGGTCTTAGGAGTTGTGGTAAAACAGTCTTAGTTAAAAAGTTTCTTAAACTCAAGATTATATGTGCGATACAGTTATCGATTGCATCATTTTCTACTACGCAAAGTGGCAATCGGGCTACAACGATTTTCAAGAGAAGAATGTGGCGCTTTACGAGAATCTTCGGCAAGCTAGTGCGTGGACTGTTGATGCTAACTTTAAATTTATTATAATTCACGATTTAATGCGTGAATTGAAATCTAGTGCAGCGTGGCGGAAGCCTGCTCCAGGTTCCCTGCACTTAGGCGAGGGTGAGTGATTCGGCCCCCACTTTCCGAGAGTTCGATATTTTTACATCCTAGTCAGTGGAGGAAGATTATTGCCACTAGTGCGCCTCGAAATTGAGTTGACTTGCTGAGCCTGTGTCGGTTATTAACTGTTTAACATGCCATATTTCTTGGTTTACTAACACGCTTAGTTTTTCGAAGATATGCCATTAACAATTATTCTATTCATCTGAGCGACTTCTTCAAGGAAGACTCTACCTAGGGATGAAGGGACGGCTGCTAAATTAAAGTAGATACCCTTCGGGGGAACTACGTGTAGCGTTAAAATGCCAAGGGGGACCTTTCGAGGGGTATCCAGACGATAAAAGTTGCCGGGATGTCTCACGGAAGGGTGTCCCTTCCATCAAAAAACTTCTGTGTATAAAGTCAGTAAGACGAGTTGTGGTATACTTCCGAACTGAAGACTTTGCATAGGGTGAGATGTCAAAAACACCATATTTGCGTATCTAAACTTATGTTTATACGCTTTCGTCCAAGGGAACTTTCGAACGCTATCCCCTTGAATAGTTTGTGAAAGGATTGTCGAACGCTTTATCCTTCACAAAATGTTCGAACGTTAAGCCACCTACCGCAAAACCTCCCGGGGGATCCGGGAAATAAAGCACAAAGCTACAAGCCGGTAAACGGTCGACTCGTAGAGGGGGGATTTCGCGAATTATACATTGTCAACGGAACTGGCAAAGCGCAATCAATTAATCAATTATTATTTATCGAGTAAAACCACGAGCGCGAGAAGTGGTAATACTTATTTTGTTCGCTCTTGTTGCGGTATACAATACACGTGCCGGTCGCCCATGCACTGTATTTGCGTGGCTACAGGTTGATTTTCTGTGGTAAGACACACACCGCGAATGTAGGATCGGTCTGGAGTTAAAATGCACTCACTCACACAACGATAAAACAAGCACGGGTGAAGCTCAAACACCGAACACGGGTAGCAACATCTATAGTGTGGCAAGGCAGATATCTATCTATTTTCTCTCTACTATTTAGCACACGCATAGCTTACGCGCGAAGCCGATTTGGCCCTTGTAGCCACGATGAACCAAGCCAAGCCAAATTTTGCTGTCCCGAGTCGACGCAAACATTACCATACTGTTCGCTCGTGTAGCTAAAATTCGTCATACGGTAAAGAAAATAATATAACTTATCGTTACGTTTTTAAAAATTTTTTGAGATAACATTAAATTTTACTCACAAGGGAAGTACATGACCTCCGGGAAACGGATCTCATCCTAACTTTGGTATGTCTTTTATAATATAAAAATATGAAGAAAGCCAAGTTATCTCTTGCCAATGGCCATTTTTACGGAAGTTATTCGACATCCAATAATAATAGCAGTAAAATTTACTTCCAATTCGATCGCTTATAACTCGAAAACAAATAAAGATAAACAATCAAACTAAAAACCAGAAAAAAGTTGAGTTCAAGTAGATATGGTTTAAAAAAAAAGAAGCTCAAATTGCTTAATTTGAAGCAAAGTTATGAAGCAAATAAAAAATTGAAGAAATTTTAACCAAAATTTAATATGAAAAATTTATTGTTTCTTTTGGCCTAATAATCTTCAATTTCTTATTTTCTTCATAACTTTGCTTCAAATTAAGCAATTTGAGCTTCTTTTTTTTCAAACCATATTTACTTGAACTCAACTTTTTTCTGGTTTTTAGTTTGATTGTTTATCTTTATTTGTTTTCGAGTTATAAGCGATCGAATTGGAAGTAAATTTTACTGCTATTATTATTGGATGTCGAATAACTTCCGTAAAAATGGCCATTGGCAAGAGATAACTTGGCTTTCTTCATATTTTTATATTATAAAAGACATACCAAAGTTAGGATGAGATCCGTTTCCCGGAGGTCATGTACTTCCCTTGTCAGTCATAAAATTGTAAATTATTACACATATCTTATAATGAAATAAATTATTAATAAAAACAATAACTAATAAAACGATATTTTTTACATTTTCTATTCTTTAATAAATGTTTCCATTTAGTTTGATTTTTACGTAGCTTTTGAAAATATTATATTAATATTTAGCATTATTTTAACATGACTCATGATTTTTCTTAGTAAAACTTATTGATACTCTTGATGTAAAGATCATAAATTACTTAAAATTTATAACTTAATTGTTATTAGTTATAATTAAATTATTTATATACTGAATGGCATCTTCAAAAGGTAAATTAATCTGTGATTCATTATATAAGTTATGCAACTCCACTAGCGGTTCTGAATTTAAATAATTCTTGCCAATCACCACAACATAAGGATACCCACATCTGCGTGCGTCAATTATACGTTTTCCAATAGTCATTTGAGTTCTGTCATCCACTATGACATTTACTTGAGAATTTTGTAGTCTAAAATATAAATCATAAGCTATTTGAGATGCGGATTCTTCTTTGCTACCACTCTGTAAAAAATACATTAGTGTTATTATATAAAATTAAAATAAATTATTTATTATATATTGTAGATATATGTAATAAATTGATTATTTAGTATAAAATGAAGTTTCTTTAACTGAGAGGTACGTTACAGAAGAAATAGAACATTTAAATATACTAGTATTTAATTATCTTTCGAGATACTGATTTAAATAAGCAGAATGAATACTGTAAATTGAACAGTCTAATAACAAAGTAAAATTTTACTTTCAATTCATGTTTAATTAAAAAATCAAAATAACTTTTTAATTAAACTTATTCAAATTAAAAAAAATCTGATTTTTTAATTAAGCCCAATTGAATTAAAAAATCAATCTGATTTTTTAATTAAACTTAACTCAAAGAAAACAAATTCATCACGATTTGTTCATCAAACATAAAAAATAAGAGAGGCTTGGGATGGCTGGGTCGATTAGGACTCGTAATCTGGAGGTCCCAGGTTTGATTCCCGGGGATTCCTTGGGAGCATAAAAAGAGCGACGTTAAAATTATAATAAAAAAAATATAAAAAATAAGTGAATATCGGCATTGGTTCCCATGGTAACCACAGAAGATCGCCATAGTTATAATTCAACTTTATTATAGCAGCCATAGAAACAGTGGCATTGGTAACCATTTATGGTTGTTTTGTCAATAAAGGTTGCTATAGAATTATTGATGGTTGTAATATTGATCTATAGAAAATGATCAAAAGCATATCGACCTAACGGCAAAGTTAAAGAAACACCATAGAAATACTATAAAAATTATTTTATTATATGCGTCAGCAGTGGCGATGAAGTATCTATATAATGTACAACTCTATAATATATAAATATTTTTATATTATAGATTATTACGACGTTTACGTTAATTGCACGCCTACTTGCTTTAATTTGCCTTATTCATTGACCATTTGTAAATCTAGATTTCCCGTGAGTGATTTTGTTAATAAAAACCCACTATTAACCTGAGAAGCTGAATCGTGTTATTTCGAGTCCTCAATCAACCCTTCTAATCTGGTGCACCCGTATCTCTGCGAAAGGTAAGAGTATTGAATATTATTAGTTTTTCATTTTTTTGCTATTTATATCCGAATTTATCCCAGATACGAAGATTCCAACGAAACCTCAACCCGATCGTGCCTGAATTATTAATATATATATTCGCCCGAACAGGGACACGATTAAAGGATAGAGATTTCGACAGCCTGTTCTCTTTTTCATTTTATCATATTTACTGTGCTTATGTGATTCTTCATTCTTTTTATTTTATTTAATTATCTGGTGAATTAAAATTAATTCTTTTTTCGAGCGAAACAAGAAATTAATTTTCCTAATATTTTCGTCTCTTTTATCAGTTATTAATGAATTTTGAACATATGCGTTAATTCTAAAAATTTACTTATCTATGTAATTACAGAATTTAATTAATTGTTATTGAGTGATTTTTTGTCGTCCATGTAGTGTATTTAGGAGTAGTTTGGGTTTTCCTCGATATTGATGAACAAACCATATTTATTTATTTGGCGACGTTTCGTTGGATATCCTCCATCCTCATCAGGCTATACCTTTTTTATTAAAAAATAATTTCATTTTACAACATCATTTTAATACCATTATTACATATATAAATCTAAGTTACTTACTATTTCGTCGATATATAGGTATAAAACAATTAACAGCATCTCTGATGCGTCGCTCTATAATTGAAAACAATGATTAAAATAACAATCCTTTAACAACTAAAGTTCTTAAATGTTCTTAAATTTTAATGTTCTTAAATTATTTATTTAAATTTGAATTTTTTGTGTTGATTATGGACACAACAATAGGGGAAAGGTATGTTATATATAACCTTAATCTCTGTGCAAAAATTGTTAAAGGATTGTTATTTTAATCATTGTTTTCAATTATAGAGCGACGCATCAGAGATGCTGTTAAGGGGATGTCGGAGCTATAGCCTCCATCAAAAGCCGCTCGATCTCACGGCTTCGAATGGCGCTGTAGTCAGGTGTCGATTTCTACGATAAACGTACTTAAAACATAAATTATAAATTTTGCAGCTACATAGAGCTGTTGAAAGATACTTTCCCCCCTAGCTGTAACTAAATTTAAGGTAATTGTAATATTATTCTTGGCAGCAAATGTTTATTTTTTTAAAGAAATGTGAAATACGTTGCGTGTAGCATTACCGCAGATATGGATTCATTGAATAAGAGACGTATTTCACATTTCTTTCAAAAAATAAACATTTTCTGCCAAGAGTAATATTATAATTACCTTAAGTTTAGTCATAGCTAGGGGGGAAAGTATCTTTCAACAGCTTTATGTAGCTGTAAAATTTATAATTTATGTTTTAAGTACGTTTAACGTAGAAATCGACACCTGACTACAGCGCCATTCGAAGCCGTGAGATCGAGCGGCTTTTGATGGAGGCTATAGCTCCGACATCCCCTTAATGTTTCTAAACCTATATATCGACGAAATAGTAAGTAACTTAGATTTATATATGTAATAATGGTGTTAAAAAGATGTTGTAAATGAAATAATTTTTTAATAAAAAAAGGTATAGCCTGATGAGGATGGAGGATATCCATCGAAACGTCGCCAAATAAATAAATATGGTTTGTTCATCAATATCGAGGAAAACCCAAACTACTCCTCAATTAATTGTTATCAAAATCTCATACTAGAAACAGGCAAGCCTTATTATCAGTCAATTGATGTTGATAGTTACTATTTTAATTATTTTGGTAATTTCTTAATAATGCATTACTTTAAATTCCATTCGTGCTAAGTATTAGATCGTATTTTCTATTGCTATTTTCCCAAGTCATTAATGTATTTGTTTTTCCCTCTTATTCATTTTGGGAATCGATTACATGTTCGACCTCGATAATTTCGATAGATCTTATCATCACGTTGTAAAGATATGAGCAAATCCACGGAACCTTTGATTTTCATTTGAAAACTTTTTTTTTTTTTTGGGAGGCACATTGATTTTAATGGAGATTTCTACTTCTTTAGGGGTTAAATAGTAGGAAAATATGAGGGCCCCTATTACTTTTCAAGACTTATCTAAGAAATTGACGATTAAAATATTGATGAGGGGTATCATAGGGTAAATTATAAAAAATCACTTCGTAGATAAACAGAACATTTTTTATTCTATAATTTATGAATATAACAACATAATTAAGTCTCTTATTTAACAAAAATTGAAATATCTAACAACAATTTTTCATATAAAAGGATGTTTTCAAGTGCCGTTACAGTACTGTAATTTTCTTTTCCTAGTAACAATGGTTTTTGTTGTTTGAGTACTTGTAACAGGAATTTCATTTTTTGCTCCATAAATCTTCCAACTTGAAGGTTTCAATTGGTAATGAGTACATGGCAAATTATTTGAAACATTCATTACATGATAAATAATTTTCTTTTCGTATACTTCTCTTTAATGGTAAACAAACTACTTGCGTAAGGCTGACTGAATGATATGTGTGTGTGTGTGTATGTGTGTGTGTGTGTGTGTGTGTGTGTGTGTGTGTGTGTGTGTGTTTTCTTTTTTTCCGAAGAGGTGGAGAAATGCTTAATGCACCATGACTGGAGCCATGCGAGACTCCCCGTGTGTGGGACTCTCCTATCGAGGGATGTCGATAGGCATACCCACTAAAACTCCACCTCTTTTCTTACCTTTATTCCCCCGCGGAAACCGCCGCAAGGCATTACTTCGCGGGGGGAGGCAACGGCTAGGTTAGCCCACTAATGTTGCTACGGACGTACAGAGGGTTACCACCGCGTTCCATCCCTCCTGGGACTCAAGCAGGCACGCCCCGATGCCCTCAGGGGTGAGGGGACCGCTCCAAGTGATTTGAAATTGGTCCCGTTCCTCCCTGAAACGAGGACACCGTAGGAGGACGTGTTCCACGTCTTCGTCCACCCCTGGACAAGCCGGGCACTCTGCGCTGCCGTAGACCCCTATACGAAATAGGTAACTACGGAAGCATCCGTGCCCGGTCAACACCTGGGTAAGCTGGAAACTGACGAAGCCGTGTTTCCTGCTCGCCCACTCCCGGATCCGCGGTATGATGCGGTGGGTCCAGCGTCCGTCCCTGGCTGAGTCCCATCTCCGCTGCCACTCCTCTACGGTCCGCAATGACCATCGGTTGTGGCAGCGGTTCTCTTCTAGGCGTCGCCCACCCTCACGGTGTCTTTCAGCTCTCTCGGCTGCCAGGAGGTCGAAGGGGGCGCAATGTCAGATACGGTTCGGTACGCCCGGGCCACCCTTAGCGCAGCTATCCTGCAGGCTCTCTGGCACGGAGCACCAAAGCTCTTGTGCCTGTTCAGGGCATCAGCACAGATAGGAGCTCCGTATAAAATTACGGAGCTCACCACCGAGACAAGGAGAGACCTTCGCGGTTGCTGGGGTCCCCCGATGTTGGGCATGATGCCCGCCAGCGCACGGGCCACCTTTGTCGCCTTTGAGCCTGCGTTCGCGAGATGGTGTTTGAACGACAGCCGCGCGTCTAGTGTGACCCCTTAATACTTCAACGTTTTCACCGACCGTATCCGTTCTTTACCTACCGTGAAGGTGGCGGTCCTCTCCTTTTTTGTGCGAGAGATGAGCAACGCCTCCGTTTTTCCGCCGCCAGACAAAGTCCGTGGTCTCTCAACCAAGTGGCGATCACTTCTATAGAGACGTCTCCGAGATATTCGATTTCTTCGACACTCTTTGCGACCACCACTAGCGCCACGTGTCCGCGAAAGCCACCATCGAGACCCCCTCCGGAAGTTGCTGCCTAAGCAGGCCGTCATAGACAGCGTTCCAGCGTAGGGGCCCAATGACCGAACCCTGCGGCACGCCTCCCTTGATGTTGTGGGAGTGCAGAGGTGACCTCCCTGAGATAGAGTGGCACTTGGAAGTGCTGCAGGGACAGCATGATGTCGTCCCATCTGGCAGAGTTGAAGGCATTCCGGATGTCCAAGGTGATGATGGCACACATCCGCCTTGCACTCCAACCAGCATTGATGGCGTTTGTGGCTATACCAACAACTCTGCCTACAGCGTCCATGATCGATCGACCCTTTCGGAAGCCGAACTGGTTGTCGGAGAGGTCTCCGGCCCGACCGATGGCCGCTGCGAGCCTGGCGCAGATCACCCGCTCCAGGAGCTTCCCAACTATATCCAGTAGACAGAGCGGGCGGTAAGATGATGGCTCCTCCGGGGGTTTGTTTCCCTTGGGTAGGAGTACCAGCCTCTGCGTCTTCCACTGGGTCGGGAAGCAACCTTCTCTTATGCATGCGTTAAATGCGTCCAGGAACAAGCCCGGAGCACTCATCGCCGCTGTCTTGACGGCCAGACCAGGTATTCCGTCCGGCCATAGGGCTTTACGTACGGAAATACCTTTAGCGGCCATCCTCAGCTCGGCTTCACTAATGTCTGGCGACTCGGCTGCACCAATGGTGGCCATCAGGCCCGTCTCTGCTGCCCTTTTCCGATGTTCTGGAAACAGGTAGCGGACGACTTCTTCCAGAAAAACTGGGTCGGTGGGTGCAACAGCGCCCCCGGGGTTGATCTTATTCATAACCGTTTTATACGGTCTGCCCCAGGGGTCGTGGTCCATCTCCTCACAGAGCTCCCGCCAACACCTTCTCTTGGCAGCCTTGATGGCCACCTTGAGATCCCTCCGCTTTTGTTCGTATTCTGCGGAACGATCTTGGAACCGCGGTGTTCCCCTCGCTCTTTGGTGCAGCCTTCTGGCACGCAGGCACTCACGTCTCTTTTCTGCGATGTCCTCACTTCACCAGATTATCGGTGGGCGGCCGCGGGGGTTGAACTGCACGGCCATAGAGGCATCGCAAGCTGCTGTTAAAGCATTCAAGGTGAAGCTGGGAAGGGGGGCGACCATCTTTCTGGAGATGTGTATATTTCCACATACCCAGATGGCCGCCTTGCCCGTGGCATCCCTTACCCAGTTCGACTTCTCGAGATCCCGGAACTCCTCGCTGATGATCGCTACGTCCGCTCTCTCCTCTCTGACCAGCTGGGACAGCAGGTCCTGGGCCACAGCGCAGTGGTGGAGGTTTATTTGGAGCACCTTAATCATTTTTGATGTGTGCTCCTTCCTCATGCGAGGTCTTTGCTTTGGCCTCGCAGTCCACTGCTTTGTGGCCCTCTTGGCCGCACCGATAGCATTGCGCTGACCGGTCGACTGCGCTCTTGCACTCTCTCGCGATGTGTCCCGATTCGTGGCATCGGTAGCAGCGCGAGGATACCTCTCGCAGTCGAACTCTGCAATTGACCCATCCGATCCGGAGCTTCCCGTCTTGCAGCAGTTTTTTGCCAGCTACTGCCGGAAGCTGGATGGTCGCAGCTAGGGTGCCACTGTAGGACCCCCTGGTTTTATTATTATCCGGGGATACCACGTTTGGCCCGATCTTTGCTGCAATCGCTGCGGCCACCTCCGTTGTTGTCGTGGACTCGTCCATGTCCCTAATGGCGATAGACACTTTGTGAGTCAGCAGCTGGACCTTTGCTGACCCACTCAGGGTGGACGAGAGCACTGTCCTTAGCTCCGCCGTTTCCGTTCCGGGTCGCCCCAGTTCGAGGTGGAGCTCCCCAGCCCTGGTGCGCCTGATACGCGTGACCCGTTCTCCTAGGGCCTTAGCTCCGGTGCAGCCTTGTGTGTGTGTGGTGTGTGTGTGTGTGTGTGTGTGTGTGTGTGTGTGTGTGTGTGTGTGTGTGTGTGTGTGTGTGTGTGTGTGTGTTTTCTTTTTTTCCGAAGAGGTGGAGAAATGCTTAATGCACCATGACTGGAGCCATGCGAGACTCCCCGTGTGTGGGACTCTCCTATCGAGGGATGTCGATAGGCATACCCACTAAAACTCCACCTCTTTTCTTACCTTTATTCCCCCGCGGAAACCGCCGCAAGGCATTACTTCGCGGGGGGAGGCAACGGCTAGGTTAGCCCACTAATGTTGCTACGGACGTACAGAGGGTTACCACCGCGTTCCATCCCTCCTGGGACTCAAGCAGGCACGCCCCGATGCCCTCAGGGGTGAGGGGACCGCTCCAAGTGATTTGAAATTGGTCCCGTTCCTCCCTGAAACGAGGACACCGTAGGAGGACGTGTTCCACGTCTTCGTCCACCCCTGGACAAGCCGGGCACTCTGCGCTGCCGTAGACCCCTATACGAAATAGGTAACTACGGAAGCATCCGTGCCCGGTCAACACCTGGGTAAGCTGGAAACTGACGAAGCCGTGTTTCCTGCTCGCCCACTCCCGGATCCGCGGTATGATGCGGTGGGTCCAGCGTCCGTCCCTGGCTGAGTCCCATCTCCGCTGCCACTCCTCTACGGTCCGCAATGACCATCGGTTGTGGCAGCGGTTCTCTTCTAGGCGTCGCCCACCCTCACGGTGTCTTTCAGCTCTCTCGGCTGCCAGGAGGGTCGAAGGGGGCGCAATGTCAGATACGGTTCGGTACGCCCGGGCCACCCTTAGCGCAGCTATCCTGCAGGCTCTCTGGCACGGAGCACCAAAGCTCTTGTGCCTGTTCAGGGCATCAGCACAGATAGGAGCTCCGTATAAAATTACGGAGCTCACCACCGAGACAAGAGAGACCTTCGCGGTTGCTGGGGTCCCCCGATGTTGGGCATGATGCCCGCCAGCGCACGGGCCACCCTTTGTCGCCTTTGAGCCTGCGTTCGCGAGATGGTGTTTGAACGACAGCCGCGCGTCTAGTGTGACCCCTTAATACTTCAACGTTTTCACCGACCGTATCCGTTCTTTACCTACCGTGAAGGTGGCGGTCCTCTCCTTTTTTGTGCGAGAGATGAGCAACGCCTCCGTTTTTCCGCCGCCAGACAAAGTCCGTGGTCTCTCAACCAAGTGGCGATCACTTCTATAGAGACGTCTCCGAGATATTCGATTTCTTCGACACTCTTTGCGACCACCACTAGCGCCACGTGTCCGCGAAAGCCACCATCGAGACCCCCTCCGGAAGTTGCTGCCTAAGCAGGCCGTCATAGACAGCGTTCCAGCGTAGGGGCCCAATGACCGAACCCTGCGGCACGCCTCCCTTGATGTTGTGGGAGTGCAGAGGTGACCTCCCTGAGATAGAGTGGCACTTGGAAGTGCTGCAGGGACAGCATGATGTCGTCCCATCTGGCAGAGTTGAAGGCATTCCGGATGTCCAAGGTGATGATGGCCACACATCCGCCTTGCACTCCAACCAGCATTGATGGCGTTTGTGGCTATACCAACAACTCTGCTACAGCGTCCATGATCGATCGACCCTTTCGGAAGCCGAACTGGTTGTCGGAGAGGTCTCCGGCCCGACCGATGGCCGCTGCGAGCCTGGCGCAGATCACCCGCTCCAGGAGCTTCCCAACTATATCCAGTAGACAGAGCGGGCGGTAAGATGATGGCTCCTCCGGGGGTTTGTTTCCCTTGGGTAGGAGTACCAGCCTCTGCGTCTTCCACTGGGTCGGGAAGCAACCCTTCTCTTATGCATGCGTTAAATGCGTCCAGGAACAAGCCCGGAGCACTCATCGCCGCTGTCTTGACGGCCAGACCAGGTATTCCGTCCGGCCATAGGGCTTTACGTACGGAAATACCTTTAGCGGCCATCCTCAGCTCGGCTTCACTAATGTCTGGCGACTCGGCCAGCCTTGACCTTCCGGAGAATGTCAGCGTAGGAAGAGCCCCCGCTAGATGTCTTGATCTTGATGACATCTGGGCGTGGGGGTCTTACTCCGGCCTTAGGATCTGCCGTGCCTTTGACCGGTTTGCTGGCACGTTTCTGCTGTTCTTGCTGCTTCGGCTGGCTGTCCTTTATCTTCTTCTTCTTTTTGCCCTTCTTCACTACCGTGGCCCAGTCAGGGACCTTTGACTGGTTCCCACCGGTCTCAGGAACGGATAGCGAAGCATCTGCTGGCCCACCTTTGTTAGTGGGCTGCTTTGACCCCTTCTTCCTTTTCTCCGGGGGTTGCTGTGGTGGTGAGGGCCTTTCCCTTTCCACCGGCCTCCTTTGACGCTCTTCAGCGCGGAAGATGGGCGATGTTTGGCACGTACCATCCTTACGCGCATCCGCCATTTTAGTTTTTAGCGCTGTCGAACACACAGCACTGTTCACCCGCGTGTATTCATTGAGAGATCTGCTGGTTGCTCTCGCCATACTCTTCAGCTCTTTGTGGATGTTGTTCTTATTAAGAACAAACTCCACCAGGGTATCTACCTTCTCACGCAGACGGAGAAAAGCTCTGTCAGCGTCACTCAACATCCCAGTCGAGGGCAGGTCACACGTAGCATTAGATGCTACAGAGGCCGAGTGACCATCCTCCGCAGCACTTACCATTTTAACGGTGTGAGTTTGGTCCCCCCCAAAATCCTTGTGACCAGCACTGACCACCGGGGCTTGCACCCGATCGGAATCAGTGGCGGGATTTTACAGGATTGCCATGCCCGCTTGGGGTAGTGTTGTTTTCAGCTCACTATCCATACTTGGTTTAATTTCGGGGTGCCTTCCCCTATCTGGTTTTGGTTCGCCCCGAATATTTGATTTTTTCGGTACCATCCATATCTGGAAAGTATTCCCCTATCCACTACCTGGGGAGGCGCCACGATGCGGGACCAGCAAACCCGGCACGGGTGTGTGTGTGTGTGTGTGTGTGTGTGTGTGTGTGTGTGTGTGTGTGTGTGTATTTATATTAGCTTTTCTGTTGAAATAACCTATTTCGTATAGTCAATTTGGACTTCAGTTCAAAGGTATAAAATGTTTATACTTTTATACAGCTTATATTATCTAAATTAACAAAAAATTCAATTGAGGTTTTACGTAGATGACTCAATAATCTACTAAAAAGTAGAGAGATATAGTTTATATATGCTTTTTTTGTGAATGTCGAGTGTGCCATGCAAAAATGAAAATTTGGAAGACTAGGGGCCCGAGATTTTGAAAAGTTTAAGGTAGAATTGCTTGTAAAGAAAAAGAGGCACAGCTAAGCACAAAAAAGAATAAGAATCCTTATTGCAAATCGAAAAAAGCAATATTAGTCACAATAGCTATAAACAAAACTTATCTTTGCATAATATCAAAATTCTAAAATTTCATAAATTTACAAAAACTGACTTCCTCAAGAGTTGCGATTTTTATTTTTCTGTATCATGAAGGCACACTATTCTAACACTTTTAGTTTAATAGGGTAGATGGTGTAGGTTGTCAAAAAAAATTTCTGTAACATTTGGTGAAGAATTATAATTTCTATAAGCTTAAAAAATAGAAGATGAGTACTACTTCCATCGTCAAATTTGCAAAAATGCAACTTTATGAAGCCTCTAACAAAAAGCTAATGAAAACAACTTTAAAAAACTGATAAGGACCCTTCATCGAATTACTTTTTTTACCAGAAACCGTTGTTATAATGTTGCTAAGTCTGCTTATTTACTACTATATTACGCGCTTCCCCAAAATTAAAGGTTCTGTGGATTTGCTCATATATATATTTATTTATTTCCCTTAATCGAGGTCGTATGGTCCTTTATTAATTTATTTATTTATTTATTTTTGTGGTCAATAGTTTGGTCGATCCTGTAACATAATAATGAAAAGAACATTAACACAAGAAGTTTAGTTAGGTATGAGGAAGTCACTAATTGAAGCATACCGAATGCACTTAACAGCTATGTGGTCGAAATGGGTATTTATTAAGATTAGTTTGGTCAGTGTAGTCGGTTTCTTTGATAATTTGGTCTATTTCGTCTACTATATTTACTGATGATGATGTTGAGTTCGATGAAACAATTCTTTCCTCAGATGATGATATCTGTACATTTGTCTCTTCCTTTGGCTACAATTGAATTAGATCATTTTGGTCTCTTTCATAATTGACTACTTGGGTTTTCATTAGACTTAAATGATTTATTACTTTATTTACTTCCTGATCTGTATCAATTTCTTTTGGATGCTCTACGTATTCTTGATCTCTTCGCATCTATTAACTTTTCTTCTTTATCTCATAATACTCTTCCAAACGGGTCAACTACTACGCTAGTATCAAGTTCTACAGGCATAGGATGATGTTCCATTAAATCCTGCGCTATTATTCGCTTTCTGTCTATATATCTAACTTCTGTAAGAGTTATTTCTTCGACTTCTGAGGGTGATAGTATTTCCGTGCCTACAGCCCAAAAAATTGGATTATTGGTTGTTAAGATAAATGCAGCCGGTTTCTCACAGATTTCTTCATGTTTAGAATAAGTACTGATTCCAACCAGTCTTTTACATAACGGATGGACCTTCTTCTCTGTTTTAAAAAGGATATCCCATTTGTATTTAGGATATTTTCTTGGCTCTGATATTATTGCTCGATAGACCTTTGGACAATTATGTAAGGCCTTCTGAGCGTATTTGTGATCACAGAATCGAACATATCCATAGTTACCTCGTCCTTGTTGGTCTTTAGTGATATATGTGTATTCTAATGTTCCTATTCTTGCAAAGTCTTGCATAAATTGGTCTTCGGTAACGTACAAGGGAACAGAATAATCGGGTTCCATCTTGTGTTTCCGTTGGAACGGGGTGCTAAGTTATTTTGTAATTTAGGGGTTAAATCATTTCTATTATTTGAAACAAAATGAATTTATCGTTCGTAAATATGTATATGTATATAATATATAATATCGGTCTCACCGAACTAAATACTTTACTTTAGAATAAAACAGGCCTATTGTACTCTTTGCCCAATGTGGCTGGTGGAATATCCCAGAGCACGGCCTTTATTAAAAAAATTATTAAAAGCGTTTCGTCCACGATCTCCAGCTTGGACTCCTCAGTGTTTTATTCTAAAGTAAAGTATTTAGTTCAATGAGACCGATATTATATATTATATACATATACATATTTACGAACGATAAATTCATTTTGTTTCAAATAACTTGCGACTCGGTTTCGTACGTCGCACTCTGGCTGGTGGTTTTCCCGCCACCAGATGGAGACGACTATCTCTCTACACTCGTTGGAGAGATCGTCGTCTCTTTTCTACATATATATAGCCGCAGAACATCTTGCTGGTGTCGCGGTTCATCTTGCGACAGGCGTCTAAGGTAAGATCTCCAGTTTCTTACTGAGGAGTCCAAGCTGGAGATCGAGGACGAAACGTCTTTAATAATTTTTTTAAAAAAGGCCGTGCTGTGGGAAATTGCATCAACCACAGTGGGCAAAGAGTACAATAGGCCTGTTTAATTCTAAAGTAAAGTATTTACTTCGGGGAAACCGATATTATATATTATATACACATTTCTATTATTATTGATAAGTGGTATGATTATGGTCAATGGGTCACATAGTATTGTCCGAAATAGAGTATTAGGAATCATGGTGCGAATAACGGTTTTAATATCTCTAATTTGCGCAATACTCTCTACCCAATTTACTACAACTGAAATCGGTGTTGAGATGTCCGATGAAATAACTAATACTCTTTCTTCTGTCACAAGCAATATTTTTAATACATAATGTTGGAGGTTTAAATAAAACTATATGATATTGATGAGTAAATTTATTTAAACTGTGATAAGTACGTAAAGTATAATATAATAAGTGTGTATACAAAGTCAGTACATCTGTTTATAAACAGCGCTCTCAACCCATCCGTATTGTTCGAGAGTTTGAACGATTCTGAGCTACAAAACCGCTTAGCCTTGAGACCTCGAACGACGAAAATAGTAATAATAGAGTTTGCAACTGTATCGACGTTTCTACATATAAGAACCTAAATTAAAAGGTGTATTTTTCGTAATACTTCCTCTCGCATTTTAATGTACAATGTTATACGCTTTAATAAAATTTTGTAATTTGATTTTTGATAAACCTTTAGTCAGCATATCTGCTAATTGTTTTTCTGTAGAAACGTAAAGTACATTTTTTATTATTATTTTAACGTCGCTCTTTTTATGCTCCCAAACCGGTATTAATCAGCGGTGAAGAAAACACTTGTTGAAAATACATTCGTTAATGATGGTTGTATCAATCGGCCGAGGCCGGGATTCGAACTTGGGACCTCCAGATTACGAACCCGACGCCCTATCGACCGAGCTATTGCAGGCCTCGTACATTTATTTGTTTTGCTTTTTGTTTTCCACATGTATAAAAGAATTGTACATCAATGTGTTTTGTACGTTTTGTACAACAAGGATTCATAACTATACTTATTGCTCTTTGATTGTCGCAAAATATTTTTGTTTCTTCACTTTGTTCAAAATTAAATTCTTTTAAAAAATTTTGAAAATAAATTACCTCTTTTGTAACTGAACAAAGGGCTATAAATTCTGCTACAGTAGTTGACGTACTGACTAAACTTTGTATTTTACAGTTACACTTCGTCTAGAAGAAGGATCGTTAGCAAAATCTGCGTCACTAAACGCTAATATTTCAACCTTGCCACTATTTATTGTGTACGTTATAACGTGTGAAATCGTTCCCTTTATGTATTTTAACAATCTTTTAACAGCTGCCCAATGAACTTGCAAAGGATTTTGCATAAATCTGCTTAAAATGCCTACCGCATATGCTAAATCAGGTCTACTTACAATCATTAAAAACATAATCGATCCTATCGCTTCCCGATATGGAAAGTTTTCTTTCTCGTCATGTTTATTTTCATTGCAATGAAAGATATTGACATTTTTTCGATAGGAGTAGAGACTGAATCGCAATCTTTTAAATTAAATTTTTCTAAAATTCTTTTAGCATAAGCTTCTTGGTTTATTTTGATTTTATTCTCTATTCTTTCGATTTGTAATCCAACAAAACATTGTGCTTTACCATAAGTAATTTTAAAATTTTGTTTTAAATCTCTTATTAAATCCATAATAAATTCTACGTTATTTCCACATATTAAGACTATCATCGACGTATAACGCTACATATGTTTTTATAATTCTTTTTATATTTTCGTATATAAATATACATGGATCTGCATGTGATTGTACATATTTTCTATCAATAAAAAATTGACTATCTGAATGTTCCATTGTCGGGAAGCTTGTTTCAAACCGTAAAGACTGTGTTTTAATAAACAAACTGAATTATGATCACGTCCAAATCCATATGGTTGTTCCATGTATATCGGTTCGTTTAAATTGCCGTGCAAAAAGGCCGTGTTTACATCAAAATGGTACATTTGTAAATCAAGAACTGACGCTATAGATAAAATTAGTCGCACCGAATCGTATCGAGCCACAGGCGCAAATGTATCATCGTAATCTATGCCTAGTACTTGTGTGTAGTCTTTTATTACGAGACGATCTTTAGATTTATCTACTTCACCATTCAAATTATATTTTCGTTTAAAAATCCACCGATCTTTAATAACATTTTTATTTAAAGGCCGAGGTACCAAAATCTAAGTATTGTTATTTTCTAATGCATCAAGTTCTTCGTTGATTGCATTTAACCATTGATTTGACTTTTTTGAATTTATAGCTTCTTCTAAGCTTGTAGGTTTAACAATACCATGAAAAGCGTCAACAAAATTTACTTCTTCCCTTTTTGAATTTTTTCTTAAAATATACTGATCTCTCAATATCGGTAATCGTGGATTTTTATTCGTCTTAACTTCACTATAAACTTTATCTTCCTCTGACTCAGTATTTTGTTGTAAATTATCATTATCATCAAAATTACAAAGTTCCTTTTGAGATTCCAAAATTATACTAATTTTAGCATTTTGTTCATGAAATATAACATCTTTTCTAATAAATAATTTTTTTTAGAAGGATCATAAATTCTGTATGCTTTGCTTGAGTCATGAAAGCCAACTAATATACATTTCGTAGTGTTACGCTCCCACTTAGTGCGCTCGTCCTTCGGTACATGGACGTAACAATCACTACTAAACGTAATCAGTTGTTTTACAGAGGGTTTTGAGCCAAACCATTTTTGGAAAGGCGTAATGTTATTTATAGTTTCCAAAATAGTACGATTTTTTAAATAAACACCTGTGTTCACAGCTTCACTCCATAAATGGGTTGGCAAACCTTTTGTAGCTAACATAGCTTTTGCAGCTTCAACAATCGTACGATTTGCCGTTCTATAAAACCATTTTGTTCCGGAGTTCTAGATGTGGACAAATCGTGCTTACTGCCCTTTGACAACAAAAATTCTTTAACTTGAGAGTTACAAAATTCTAAACCTCTATCAGTCCTTAAAATTTTTATTTTACGATTTTGTGCATTTAATTCAGCGTAAAATTCTTTGAGATAATTTACAGTATCTGTTTTATCTTTCAGTAAATAGACAAAACAATATCGAGAATAGTCATCTTTTAAAAGCATAAAATAATTAGCTCCATCTAAAGAAGAAGTTGGCATTTTACCACACGAATCTACATGAAAAATTTTACCCGGAATTTTTGAACGATTCGCCATATCTTCTGGAAAACTGTTAGGATGTTGTTTTGCCATTATACACGGTTCGCAAAATGGATCTTTATCCATAATATTATTAATACTTAAATCATCGATCATTTGGATGACCTAAACTTTCATGCCAATCCATTAAGCTACATCCCTCTGCTAAAAAAGACTCAGTAACAGTAGAGTGCACTAAAAAATTCAGGAGATACATATTATTTATTTTTGTACCCGTAACGAAAATCTTATCATTTTTAATTAAATAAACATGGTTTCCACCTTCTTCAAAAACAATTCTTATACCATCATTATTTATAGTTCATCATTATTCAAAATTAAGTTCTTTTAAAAAATGATTATATTTATAATATTCATTAAATGAATCTATACACTTATTTCACTTATTTTATTCACAGATTCACTTGCGCTCTCCTGGGCCCATAACCTGTTGGAGGTTTAAATAAAACTATATGATATTGATGAGTAAATTTATTTAAACTGTGATAAGTACGTAAAGTATAATATAATAAGTGTGAGTCAGTACATCTGTTTATAAACAGCGCTCTCAACCCATCCGTATTGTTCGAGAGTTTGAACGATTCTGAGCTACAAAACCGCTTAGCCTTGAGACCTCGAACGACGAAAATAGTAATAATAGAGTTTGCAACTGTATCGACGTTTCTACTTATAAGAACCTAAATTAAAAGGTGTATTTTTCGTAACACATAATTAGTTTCTATACTGTTAGCATTTTTTTTATTTATTTTATTTATTTTATTTATTTTATTTATTGTGGTCAGTGATCGACGATCAATTTTTATTAGATCTTGAACAAATAACGTAACTTCATAAATTAAAGGCAATTTTATTTCCATACAATTATTATTGAATTACCTCCCCCCCTTTTTATATTTTTTAATTTTATTTATTATTAAAATTTTTTTTCTAATTCTTGTTATTATAAAATTAATATAATTTTTTTTCTGAGATTGTTTTGAGAGCATTGATGAGGGTAGATGTTGAGTGTCAGGGATTAGATTTTGGGGATTAGAGTCTTCTAGAGTTGATTTTAACGATTCTTATAAGTTTTTTGACTTTGCTGGTTATATTGGATAATTTTAAGTTATTTGGTTGATTTCTTTTTGTAATAGACCCAAAAGATTACCAACCCGGTAATTATGAGTATATTACCCAAAAGAGTTCTATACGATAAATTATTGTAAAACTTTTGGTTTCTTTTGTGTTCTCCTATTTGGTCTAATCGAGCGATTATATTAGTTAATTTTTCTTCTTTATCTTTTCACACTGGATGCTCAACGCTCAATTCTTCTGTTAAATCGGTCAATTAATTCTGATCTTTTTATTTTTCTAAGATTGGCAATATCTCTGTTATTTTTAAGTTTATTCTTGGTTTATATATATATTGTGACTTTTCCTAATGTTTTCCGTAATTAACATGACTGTATCTGTGTTTTCTACACATCCAGTGGCAATTCTTAAAATTCCTATGTTTTTGATAGTTAGTATAGAATCGGGTGTTCCGGGACATATTACTCGTAGTGTTGCTAGTCTTGCTGCCGAATATAACCATAATCCTTCAGTTTGCAGATAATGCCATTGAGTCTCCGAGTTATGTTTGTATACGATGTTTCACAATCTTCCTTCACAATCGAACAATTTTATCGAGGTTTCCAAGAAGGGTTTTCTACAAGGACAAAAGTATCCATAACTTAGATGTTGGCATTCTTGTAGTTGATTGTATTTTAATTTTTGGTATTGTTTGTGGTCGTCACACAGGATCGGATATGAATGCGTGGTCTTTATATATGCCAATCCTAGAGTGTTGTTATTTATTTCTTGCGGAACTGCTAATGAGTATAACTTAAATGATATAGGATCTGATCCACTAAAGGTAAGTGTAATGCTATTGTTCTGCCGTTTAGGTGGATGACATCCATATTGACAATCTTTATTATCTTTTCTGCTCGTAAGTATTCGTATGGCACGGGCAATCTTAAATTTATCTTAAATAATCCCGAGCTCATGGTTGATGTATTCATTTATATGATGTATTATGTCTGGTTTTAATAATCTAGGATGTACTTTTCCCTCCTTCAAGTATTGAAGTATGTTTAATAGTTCTTGATTACTATCGACTAAGTGATCTAAGGTAAATTCAATTTTCCTCGTGTACGCCATGGTTTTAGTGATGTAGTTAATATGTTCTTCTTCTTTAACCAATCCTGTTATTTTCAAGTTTAATGTATCTATTAACCTTCTTAATGCTTCAGAATGTTTATTACTAATATTATATAGATGATCTAATGAAGCACTAACTATGTGTGATCTTTGATTTGATAAATTAATAATTTCCTTTTGGTCTTTATATAATTGATCAATATTTTGGTTCTTTTGATCGATTTCCTCAGTAGTTGCAAGTCCAAATAAGCTGTTTTTATTTTTGAATATTCTAACTCCTTTAGGATTTCTTTAATTTTGATTCGGATCTCGTATAAAGTTTGATTTTTTACCTGAATTAAATCATGATAAATCAGCATATTGCATTTCCATGGAAAGATTACATTAGTACATTGATTAAAAACATAATCATTATTTAGAGGGAATTGGTATTTGTCAACAAAATCATGAGTATTGATATAAATAGCTAATTGCCAATCTGTACTGTAACGGGCTTATTTTTATCCTTTACATAAAAATACATTTATTCTTAGCAGGACCGTAATAAATGTATAAAGTGAAAACGTCTGGGGTAGATTAGAAACAAATTCAGTGTTTCTTCTCATCCCAGAACGATTTCTGGATATTTTAATGGAATAAGAGGTTGGGTAGAGGTTCGACCGAATCCAGCGTTCGGCCTCGCCCAATAAACTCTTTGGTGAATGTATATTAGAAAAAATCAGGTAGATGTTGGAATAAACACAGTATTTCACATCATCTGAGTATTTTTCTATGGAAAAAGGAAAGTTTGAATAATTCGGGTAGAAGAAAAAGCGAATCTAGCGCTCCTTTTCGTCCAAATGTATTCCAAGGAATAGGCTTTAAATGATAAAAGGACTTGGGTAAAGATTGGAATGATTCCAGCATTCCATCTTATCCAAGTACCTTCAAATGAACATTACACCTCTAGCTGTTCAATCAAACTCACAAAATTTAAATAGCAATATTCATTTATTTCTAGAAGTGGCGAGGAGGGTGCTTCCTTCCTCGCCTTACAGCTCGAGGCGAATGCTGATTTCGACAGCGAGACGGCCGGGTTTGTACATTTGGTTAGAGGTGGGGACTGCTCTCCCACCTTCTTCACACCTACAGCTGGAGTTTTCGGCTTCCCTCTCTTCTTATTATCCTCTTTGTTATTTTGCATGATTTTGGCGCAGGGTCGTCAACCTTTCTGTATTTATATTAATTTTCGTTAGTTTTCAAAATCTAACTTTTATATTAATATAATAATTGACAAACATGAAAAACAATCTTAATTTTAATTTTATTTTATAAAATTCATTTTATTTTAATTTATTGTTCAAATACTTATTTATTTTTATAAATTTTATCAATCTTGATTTATTAATTATTTAAATAAATTAATTTAAACAATTAAAAAAATCTTCCGAGAGTCAGGCTTGAACCCGGACCTCTTGCGTGGCGCGCTTACACTCTATCGCTTGAGCTATTACGCTATGTGACTGGAGCCTAACCATACGTCTATATATATGGTTGTGCCCGTCACATCACCCCCCTTTAAATTTGTGTTCTTTTATGATTATATAATAACACTATCAGATCACATTTCTAAAAACTTTCATTAATTTTCAAAAATATATATATATATATATATATATATATATAGTTGCCTAATAAAACGAATTCAATTCTTTTTCTATATATAAAGATTATATTTTATTTACCGATCGTTCAAACAACGTTGTTTAATTTTATTGGGTCATAAAGATATCAAATTCTTCTGCTGACATCCCTGGATGATTTAAACTGTCGAAAAGTTCATCAAGTTCATCCGTCGATGATGGTGTTATTTTTTCTATTTCATTTTCCTTAATTTTCTATTCTAATTTTCTTATTTTTTCTTCCACTTTCTCCATCTCTTCACTTATAAATTTTCTTTCTTCTACTCTAGACGTTTGTGTAGGTACCGTTCTTGTTTTAATTTTTCTTGTCTGTACGTAAGTACCATTGCATAGTCTTGTAGAAAAACTGGTTACCCATTTATTTTTTTGGTGGATCAATCTTATGCATTTTTCATGATGACGAAACCACTTCACTCCTATCACTTTCACAACTACTAGATGTTTGTGTTGAAGCTTCACAAGTAGCGATTTTCTCAGTATTTTGAGTAAAATCTGGCATTTTAACTTTTTCTTTGTAGATCCGTTTTTGATTTGAACTTGACTGAATATGGAGACAGTTAAACTGAGACTGACAAGCCTGGGTTAAGGATAGTTTACTTCTCACCCTGTGTTTAAACCTCGTTGGTTGATTGACCTTTTGTTTTGATTTTCATAGTTACTAACACTCTTTTATTTTGTATCATTAAATTTGCTTTGATTTGACAACTTTTAATTTATTCTATTATCTTCAGAAAACTATTATGTACTATTTTTTCTATTTTTTTTTATTTTTTTTTACTTTGTTTTTTATTGTTAATTATTTTCAAAAATATTTTCAGATTCCTTTTCCATATAATATGGTTTCAGTTGATTAATATGAAATTTTCCCCGTTCTAATTTCATTGCAATCGAATAACAAATAAGTATCGGTTCCAAATTTGTTAATTATTCTATATGGACCTTCGCATAGGTACATAAATTTCGCAAGTCGCTTTTCATTCGCATTTGATACATTTAATGCTTTAATTAACACTAAATCGTTTATATTAAATTTATATATTTTTCTATTTACATTTTTGTTATTCGCTCTATTTATAATGAATTTATGCATTTTATCTTTTGCTTTAGCAATTTTATCCTCATAATCTTCTTTAATATTTATTGGATTTGATTTTAAACAATTATTCCAAAATCTTTCGCTTTTGATTGGAAATTGTAATTCTACTGGCAGAAAACCCGTAGTCTCGTGATGCGTATTATTTAGTACATTTTCAACAAAATGGATTTCATTAGCCCATCCAGTATGCTTATTTAAAATCGATCTACATATTCGACCTATTTCTCTATGAGATCGCTCTATAATATTTGATTGTGGATGTCTTATATTTGAAAATATCATTTTAATATTTTGTTTTTTCAAATAATTTTCCCATTTAACACTCGTAAATTGTGACCCATGATCAGATATTATAGCTTTTGGTTTACCTATATCTATAATATATTTATTTATTTTATTTATCACAATTGCCGTATTTGCTTTTTTAATAGGATAAAGTACAACAAACTTACTAAAAACATCTATAGTGGATAAAATATAGCAAACTCCACTAGTTGACGGTATTAATGGTCCATAAAAATCAATGGATAACAGATCACCCGGTTTTTCAATTATTATTGGTTGCACTTCCTCTTTATATGATACAGTTAAACATTTAGTCCTTTGACAAATATCACACTTTATAACGTTGTTGCACATATTTTTAGCAATTTGGGAAAATAAAAATACTCCAAAATCATTAAATAAATTTTTCTTGGACCAACGTGTCCATAATAAATATGTAAATTTTGTATTAAATTAACTATAATACACTTCGGTATTACTATTTTATTTTCCCTATGTGTTACTTTACACAAATAGTTATTTATATATTTAAACCTACAGAAACTCTCATTGCTTTCTATTTGTTTTTTAATTTTTAGACTTAATTCATCTTCATTTTGTATTTTAATTAAATCTTTAAAATTTTTTATCAATTTTGTATCAATTGCATGTTTTATGATTGCTGCAATAACAATTTCTGAGTTTTTTATATTACACCCGGTAGATATTCTAATTTAAAATCAATATCTTGGATCGATAAAATCTATCGTGTCAATCTTAAATTACCGAATTTGCTTTTCTGCAAAAAACTTAAAGATTCATGATCAGTTCGAATTACAAGCTCTTTAGTTCCTCTTAAAAATATATCTAATTTGCAGCAGTCCATTTTCTAAAATAAAAAAAAAAAGTTAGTAATTATTTAAATTTAAATTGTATATAAGTTATGAAAAATACTTATCTATATTTGAATTTCCCGCGTTGTCAGTTTTGAATTATCCCGCGTGTCATAGGGATGTACTGCTGCCAACTGTATCACCAAACCGCCAACCTTTGATGTTGATGTCTCCAAATCCACGTGCTGAGATAACCTATAAATAAATAAATAATAAATACACGATTTAAATAATATTTACAACTATGTATTGTTAAAATAGTTTATATACTGTCATTTTTTTTTATATTTTATGTATAATATATTGCTGATGTTTATTGCAAAATGAACAATAAACAAATAGCTATATATTACTAGATTTTAGATTGTTTAATTACATAATAATTATATTTTTATTTATGTTAAGATTATTGTAAAAACTTATATTTTTGAATGTTATTTTATTATATTGAATCAAATTTTTTATAAATTGTTTATAATTTAAATTTAATGCATACGTACCTTTTTTGTATCGGTGTGTCAAATTGATCATCTCAGTTCCTTTCCTGGAATCGACCAACAAGGTAAGGACCGGCTTATCCGTACGGAGAACTAGGTCCAAGTCGGGAAGTATCCTCGTGGTGTAACCAGCGATCCTACCTTTTCCTTAGATGTTTTGACAGGCGTATCATTAAGAGAACTTGTCAAGACAATCTTCCTTATTCACTATAAAAAACTTATAAAACTATAAGTGTATAGAATTTTTTTTGAAATTCATTTGTATAATTAAATTAAATTGAATAAATTAATAGTATAAATAAAATAACAAAATCTTATTATTTTTTATACACCATCCTTCCTACTTGTCTTAAAAAAAAACGTTGTAAATTTATGAATTGACCACAAAATCGCAAGTAATTCTTTCTCAGTTGTGAAATAATTCTTTTCGCTCGCTTTTAATGTACGGCTAATACAAGTTACAATTCTTTCTTCGCCCTCTTCATCAATTTGAGAAAGAATCCCTGCAATTGCTATGTCGCTCGCGTCCGTTGTTAGCATAAACGGTTTATTAATATCAACTGTTTTTAAAATTACATTTTCATTAAAAAGACTCTTTATTTTGTTAAAAGCTTTAAAATGCTCTTCTTTCCAAATAAGTTTTACATCTTTTTTCAATAAATTTAACAATGGAACAGTCTCTTGGGCATAATTCTTAGCAAATTTCGAATAAAAATTAACAAAACCCAAGAAACCTTGCAATTCTTTTACATTTTTAGGTACTTTAAAATTCTTTATATTTTGTATTTTTTCTGGATCGGGTTTTATTCCCTTATACGTAATGATATTTCCCAAAAATTTAATTTCTTTCTGAACAAAATTTGATTTCTTAAAATTTAACCTTAAATTGGTTTTTATTAATCGGTTAAATAATATTCCGAGATGCATTAAATGCTCTTCAAATGTTTTAGAAAAAACAAACAAATCGTCTACAAACGTTAATAAAAAATCATTTAATCCCGTTATGAATTTATCTAATCCCCTCAAAAGAGCTGCACTGCTAATTTTTATTCCAAATGGAACTACATTATATTCATATAGCTTATTATCACATATAAATGCAGTGTATTGTTTACTATCTTCTACTAAAGGAGTTTGGTTAAAACTAGCCGTCATGTCAAAACTAGACATCCATACATGATTTTTACATCGTGCTAATACTTCTTCTATTCCCGGAGGAGATTCGTAATCATTCTTTAAATTTAAATTTAAATTTCTGGCATCTAAACATATTCTAATAGAACCATCTTTTTTAGGTACAATAACACATGGATTTATCAAATTACTATTTGATCTACGAATTATACCTTGTTCTAACATTTTGTTTACTTCCATGCTTACTTGTTCTCGATATTTAATCGGTATCGGGTATGGTTTTTTATAATACTCATAATTATTTTTTAGTATTAATTTGTATTTAAATTTATGCAATAATCCAAGGCTTTCTTGAAAAACATCTTTATAGTATGTTATAACTTCTTTTAATTTCAATTTTTGCATATCATTTATTTGATTACATAAAGCAATTTTCTCGTCAATATCGATGGTTTTTATATTATAATCTGGAAAATCTTCTAATTTTGAATTTTTCTCAATTTTATAATTTTTAATTTTTTTATCCCCATTATCATATTGAATAGTTAAGGATTCGTATTCATTTTTATTTATTAATTTTGAGTTATAAGATATTTTACTTGTTTCCTTCCCTGTTTCAAAAGTAATTTGTTCATTTTTAGTATCCATACACATTTTTAATTCTTTTTGAGTATCATACCCGATAATACATGATTTAACTAATTTCGGTATAATTGAGAAAATTATTTCTGTTTTTAAATTATTTATTTTAACATTTGCTAATATTTGCTTATTTATTCGCGTAGATTTTAAACCGGTAGCACCAAATTTATAATTTTGCCTGATATTGGTAAAGTAGGAATCTTTTCTAATGATTGTATGTTTTTTATGTAAAATTCTTCTGAAATATAAGTAACTTCACTACCTGTATCAATTAAAGCGTTAATTTCAATATTTTCAATTTTAATTTTTATTAAGTAATAGCATTATTATTTTCAAATTCTTTATTATTATTATCCGGTTCAATATCGTAAATTAGATCTTTACGTGGATCTTCATATATCGTATTTATCATAAAATTTTCTTTATTTATTTTTTCAATTGTATTCAATTTTTGAGTTGATTCATTATTTTTCCCTGCAGTTGCATTTTCATTAATTTTTAAAGAGGTTTCCGAGTTGGAAAATACAACTCCTTTTAGTTTCACTGATTATATACTCTACTAGTTTTTTCATTTTGAATATCATTCGAATTATATATATCTGCTAGGACTTCAATTTTATCATAATTGTTATCAGTCTGTTCAATTAATTTTTTATTCTCCGATCCTTGTTTAACAATACATTTTTTATTTTTATATGTTTGTATAGAATTAATCATGGACGTGCTATTTCTTTGATAACCTTCCCTATGCATTTTATTTTGATATGCAGTATAATTTTGATTCTCTTTTGGTATATTTGAATTTATATTTTTATTTTCATAAGTTTTATACCCTTCGCGTTGATTAGGCATATGGTTTTCATATCGATTTGTAATCTTATCGTATTTTCGGTTTTTATCAAAATCAGAATCAAAATCTGCTAAAATTTTTAATAAGTTTTCTTTTGTTTTATTTTGTTGCCCTAAAATTGAATGTTTAATTGAACGTTCATAATGTTCACTGATTTTCTCAACTAACTCGGCTTCAGTTAATTCATAATTTAATTCTTTTGCTAAACCAAGCATATGTGTAGCATATTCTACCCTACTCATTTTTCCTGCAAAATATTGCCCAAATTCAATATTCCTACGTGTTTGCCGTTGAGTAGAAGAATTCCAATATCGTTCTATGAATTTATTTTTAAAATCATTGAAATCATTTATCTCATGTTCTTGTAAATACCACCATTCTTTTGCGGATTTATCTAATGCTTGTGAAATAATACATATGACTTCCTCAAAATTAGAAGCAGTCGTATTTATATATTTTTCTAATTCATACAAGAAACGCATAGGTCTTTCGTTTGTAAATCCATAAAATTTAGGAATAATTAATTTCACCCGAAAATGATTATTTTCAGACTGAGTACAATTTACCCCTAATACTGTATTATTCTTTGTATTATTTTCAATTTTATTTATTTTTCCAATTAAAACATTATTATTTTCAATAATCATTTTATATATTATTGCTTTAATTCTATCTGCATCTATCTTATCCCTAATAATTTCTTCTAAATTATTTAATTCCTTATTCATTTCAGAGAATCTACGTGTAAATCCATCATTTTCGGATTCTAACACTTTTATCCTTTGTTTATTCATTTTATTATCTTCCACTAATGTCTTTACATGTTGTGAAAGAATATCTAGTTGTTCAGAAAAATTTTCTTTTAAATTTTCATACTTATCAATTTTATTATCTAATTCATTATCTTTATCAAATAAATCTTTTAATTCCTGAGTAACTGCTTGTTCCCAATTTAATCGAATTTGATCTACTGATTCTATTTCATTATGTTCTTTAGCTTGTTCTAAATTTAACATAAATGATCCTGATCTCCTATTCGAAACAGCCATTTTTACTAATTACTTTAATTTAATCTAATAAAATATTTTTATATAAACTTAAACCTAATATTTTGCCTAATTTAACTTCAAATTTTTAAATGCTTTCGCTAATTTATTATTAATTTCGTTTTTAATATTTTACATTCGATTATTTAAATATTATTAAAAATAATTTTAAATTTATATTTTAAATTTTATTCGGATCCTGGCAGGATCGCCAATTTTTATGTAACGGGCTTATTTTTATCCTTTACATAAAAATACATTTATTCTTAGCAGGACCGTAATAAATGTATAAAATGAAAACGTCTGGGGTAGATTAGAAACAAATCCAGTGTTTCTTCTCATCCCAGAACGATTTCTGCATATTTTAATGGAATAAGAGGTTGGGTAGAGGTTCGAACAATCCAGCGTTCGGCGTCGCCCAATAAACTCTTTGGTGAATGTATATTAGAAAAAATCAGGTAGATGTTGGAATAAATCCAGTATTCCACATCATCTGAGTATTTTTCTATGTAAAAAGGAGAGTTTGAATAATTCGGGTAGAAGAAAAAGCGAATCTAGCGCTCCTTTTCGTCCAAATGTATTCCAAGGAATAGGCTTTAAATGATAAAAGGACTTTTAGATTTTTCGAACTCGATTTTAGGAACTTGGATTTTTCGATTTTAATGTCCTGAGATCGAGTGCTCCTATTTCAGATAATAATCGAGTTGTAGGGTTTGGTCCTTCGCAATCTCGAGAGATAAAGTGAACAATATTATCTCTTTTGTGTGTCAAACAATGTCTAGAAGTAATTATCTTGTTTCGCATAAACGTTGATACGTCTAAAAGTGATTCATTTTCTGATGTGCTTTTTCTAATTTTAAATGAATTCAACTGGTTTATAGGTCCTTGAATTGGTGGAATTGGGAAAAATACTCGATAACTAATTTCTGCTGATTTTCAAAAATCTAATTCCACCGGGTGATTCGCGTTTCCTTCCTGTATTTCTTTTTTTTTTTTTTTAATTTTCTTTCGTTTTTTTTTTATTTTTAAAAATTTTTTTTTTTTTCTGTTTGATCTGTATTTATAGGTGTACTTCTGGCATTGTTTCTTTCATCCTTATTATTGGTGTTACTGAAATTCCTTTTGCATTGCTCTTTACTATTCGGTCTGTATCTATTTGGTCTATTTCTTCGTCAGCTAGTTCACCTTTATCTTGTGAGTCGATTGTTATTTCTTTTTGTGGTCAAGTGGCTTTTTCGGCTCTGTTTACTAATTCTTCGATTCGTTGTTGCATTATTGAGTCATAATGATTTTCTCCATCATATGGATTCATTTCTTGAAGCTTTTCTTGAATATCTGGTTGTACTTCTACTCCATCTGAGAAATGGGTTACATTTATGGGTTAATTCGGAATCTTCTTAATATTGAGCGTCGTTCTGCAACTCCATTCTTCTTTGTAAACTGTCATTAAATTTTTCCATAGATTTTTGAAGTTTCCCATAAGTTAAACTGGTTTCGTGTCCTTTTCTTTCTTCGTAGTTAAATACTTCATATTGTAGTTCAACTTGAGTGATAAATTCACTTTCTGATTTTACAAATTCACTTTCTGATTCTGGAGCTACTGTTATTTAAGGATTGAATACGGGTATTTAATTTAATAAGGGTTATTTTAAGGATGAAATATTAAATAATATATATATATATATATATATATGAATCAATATAAAATTAAATATAATGTAATATAAAGAGTTAATAATATTAATAAGTAATGTAACGGTAAACGGTTCACGCGAGTCGAAAATCGTACCGATCGCGTGAGTCTACCGTTGAAGACGCGTAAGGCGCATGCGCGAGCGCGTCGGAGAGCCGGTGTGCACGACACACCGGCAGTATCGTTCGAACCTCGAACAACACGAGATCGGCAGTATCGTTCGGTTCGCGGCGCGACCTAACTTGAAGTCAGTCAAGGCCCCGTGACTCCGAACTGTGGCGAAGGAGGGAGAGAGAGAGAAGGTCCGAGAGAGAGAGCGAGAAAAAGCGGACACTGAGAGTGCCAACCCGCAACTTCGAAAAGACAAGTAAGTCCTGGCCAGGCGTACGCCGGTTCAAAAGCACGACGCGATCCGCGAGCGGCATCGGGATACGCGCGGTACCCCGACGCACCATATCGCCCGGGCGAGAGGCCGGATACTCTCGCCGTGTCTCTCTCTATTGCGTAGGCACGCGTTCAATAAGCCGGAGTGCTCCACACTCCGGCAATAATCTACCCGTACCAGGCCTTCTGCCTAACCAGGTGCTCGATACCTGGTGTAACCTCATTCCCCTGGACATATCGAAACGCCGTGTTTCGGAACGTAATTTGCGGCGGGCGCACACACACGCATACGCGCACTGTATACATTCTAAGTTCCCGTGTTTGTTTACACTCTTTTTATTTAACCGTTATTGAGCCAAGGTTTAGCATTGCCTTGGCTCGTCCCGACATAATTTATAAGTTTTTGTATCCTATTAATTTTTATTTATTTAGAATAAATTACACTGACATTTTTAATCGCGAGTGTCGATTCATTAAACCCGTGAGTAGTTCCTATCCCAAAGGCGAATACCGCCATGCCCCGCGGGTGTCGTGCATTGTACTTAGCACGACACACTTAACTGAGTAGCCGAGTACGAGCATCAACGGAGGATAAGTGTGCACTAGATAAGTGCACACATTGTACACAGGGAAGACGTCGTCGTGCGGAGCTTGAGGCTAGCTCGCACCACTCCAAGGACGGTTCCGACGATCGGTTAGCTGTCTGGTAATACAGCTGATCGGCATACGGAGAATATTTCCTGTGCATTGAGGATATGCACAGGACAATTAAAACCCTCCTGAAACACCAGAATAACCCTGTTACAGTAATTAATGTTTTAAATAAAAATATTTTTTATTTTCAATAAACATTTGGTGCGTGCATAATAATTTATTTTATAACCATTAAAGCTTTATAATTATAATACTCTAAAAAATAGTTTATAAGTAATTACATTTAAAATAAAAATCAAATTAATTTTTTCTTTTTATTTTCCTTCTCCATGTTTGATCACTTAAAATGATAAAAGGATTTGAGGTTAGATTTTGTTTTACATAAATTACCATTTAGAAACATAAGACATTCATAATTAAAGTCGAAAAACGGGACTTCCAAAGGTTAATTTGACTGGCCTATAAGTCCAAAGTAGCGCGGCACCATTGTTTCCGACTTGGGAGTCCTGCGGTCCCCAGAGATTAGTATAAAGAGATTGCCGATGCAATGTTGTAAATCCGAGCCAAAAGCAACAAAGGCGCCGCACCGCGGTGGATATAGGAGGCTGATGTACAATTTGAAAACTGTTTGGAGGGGGAAGCATCGGAAAGTGCGAGTGAAGCGGAGGAGATAATAATAAGAGTACATGATATATGAAAGCGCAGGATGAAGTGATTTTTTCTTTTCTCTAAAACATTATGATAAATATGTACATAAATATTATTAACGCAAAATATTAGAATCAAACTATTGCAATAAATACAACATATCCATAAGTTCCCCACGGGGTGCACCTTAAATAGAAGTTTTTATTTGATGCTGATAAAAGGTCACGATGGCTGTGCGCTAAGGCGCAAGTATATATCTTACGCAAAACGTTGAGGCGTGGGTTCAAATCCCATGACAATTTTTTAAAAATATTTTTTAATAATTTAAATAATAATTTTAATTATACGATATATTTTTCTTGTAATATTTATCATTTTTTTTTATTTACTTGTTTTTTATTACATATTAATTAAATAATAATTAATAAATAAAATTTTAATTATTAATTTAAAAAAAGAGATAATTAATAATTAAAATGTAATTGTTAATTGTATTTTTTCTAATTAATAATAAAAATTTAATTATTAATTCAACTTCTTAAAATTAATAATTAAAATTTAATAATTGACTCCCTACATGTTAAAACATACTTCTAACATGTTTTTAGAAAGTCGAAAGATTTTACTAATATCACAAAGCTTCCTCTATGTAGGAAGCAATTATATCTTCTTATAACTAATAATTCTATCTACTTATAATTAATCATTACAATTTAATTATTAATTATGTTTCTTTACAATTAATAATTATATCTTCTTATACCTAATTATATCTTTTCATAATTAATAGTTAATAATTAAAATTTAATTATCAATTCTATCTTTTTGTAATTAATAATTATTTCTTTTTATACTTAATTCTATCTTCTTATATTTAATAATTAAAATTTCATTATTAACTAAATTAGTAAACTTTAATTATTAATATTTACTTGTAAAAATAATAAAATAAAGAGACAGATTTCCACACTACCTGGAGGTACTGTCAATAGCGCGTTAGGTTTTTATTTATTGTAATTAAAAGTAAGTATATCAACTAGCGATTGCAGTATATAAAAATATTTTACAGCGTGATAAAATATTTGTATATATTACCGATTAAGGGGATGCCATACCTGAATTAAATCCTACTATGCCGACACCTGTATAGTACACGCACTATTTCTCCTATTATTATTATCTAATACAATGACAACCTACAAACGCAGTGGAGGCATATTTGTAATACATATATTAAATAAATTATAAGTACAAAAGTTTGAATTGTGCTAAAATGTGCTTATAATTTGAAAAATACGATCTCAAACATAACCTCTCTTAGTTAACAGGCAACAACGATTTAATTGAAATTTGTAAAAACTGGATAGATTTCTAACAAATACAGTGCAGGCGCACAATTTCACGATATTGATAAATGTTGGAACACTAAAAAAAACAGTCAAAAGTGCACGATGAAGAAATAAATTGAAAAATACGACTGATACAAAGACGTTGGGAAGCTGGTACTAGATATTTGTGATGGAAATAAATATAGATTGCAATTACAAGCATCAAGAAACAAAGTAGAGGCAACATTTTACATTACCTTAGAATCATTTTTCAGTAAAACCTAGAGGAATACATAATCAATTGAAAAATTATTTGAAAAATAAAAAAGATATTCATTCCTTCTAAAATTGTGTAATTTAGCAGACCGAAGAGTAAGAAAAAGTTTAGCTACGTAGTTTGAAAATCCACCAGTAGGTGGCGACGCTAAGCGTTTCCAGTTATGTATTATTTCATTCGTGGTGGAATAGGCGACGGATTCTATAGGAGGTCCGTGCACGATCGGGCCGTCTGCCGCACGCACTTCGTACTTTCAAATACATTGTACTATGTCGACACTGAATGTTGAGTGCACTATTTGTTTAATTCCAATTATTTAACATAATGGCAGCTAGAAAACAGGTTAGAGGCATATTATTAATATACATTTTAAGTGTATAACAAGTACAAAAGTTGAATTTATGATAAAATATCGTTAAAATTTGAAAAATTCGAGTTGAAACATAACCTCTCTTTGTCAACAGGCAACAATGATTTATTTTAATATTGTAAAAACGGTGCAGATACATAAGTTCACGATATTGGTAAAAGTAGGAATACTAAAAAAGCAGACAAAAGTGCACGACAAAAAATTAAAAGAATAAACGTTTCTCCGTTATACGTCAGTTCTAAAAAAGTATGTGCTATCCACTTTTATCACTTTTATTTGAAATACCGTATTTTGTTGGTTTTTTTATGTCAATTCGGATAGTTTAACGTTGGCTATATAGTAACTGAAAATTTCAAAATTAATATCAATAAGGACAAAATGATAATAAGAAAATAAAAATCGATTCCACTCCATAACATTGTGCAGCAATTAGTAATAATTTAATAGCTATTCGACGGATACCTGCGAGGCGAGACAATCTCAGCGACGCGCCGAGCGTGTCTCGCCTCGCAGGTTACCCGCGACAATAATCAATCGCTGAAGTCTTCCAAGAAATAGTATTACTGTGAATACATAACTAAATATAATTTTCAGTTTACCTACACAAACACTGCTATAATAAAAATATAAAATTTGTTACAATATATTATGTGTGTGCTTATAACATATCAGTGGATATCTACGAGGCGAGACACTCTCGGCGCGTCGGTTAGATTGTCTCGCCTCGTAGATATCCATCGAGAACTAAAAAGCAGCCATCCGAGAAAAAGTATGTTTTTTATATATAAAATACTAAAAATAATTTTCGGTTTACATTCACAAACACTGCTATAATAAAAATATAAAATGTGTTACAAAATATTATGTGTTTGCTTATAACATTACGACGGATATCTACGAGGCGAGACACTATCGGCGCGTCGTCCAGACTGTCTCGCCTCGTAGATATCCATCGAGAACTAAAAAGCAGCCATCCGAGAAAAAGTATTTTTTTTTATATATAAAATACTAAAAATAATTTTCGGTTTACATTCACAAACACTGCTATAATAAAAATATAAAATTTGTTACTATATATTATGTGTATGCTTATAATATATCGGTGGATATCTACGAGGCGAGACACTCTCGGCGCGTCGTCCAGACTGTCTCGCCTCGTAGATATCCATCGAGAACTAAAACACAGCCATCCGAGAAAAAGTATTTTTTTTATATATAAAATACTAAAAATAATTTTCGGTTTACCTACACAAACACTGCTATAATAAAAATATAAAATTTGTTACAATATATTATGTGTGTGCTTATAACATATCAGTGGATATCTACGAGGCGAGACACTCTCGGCGCGTCGGTTAGATTGTCTCGCCTCGTAGATATCCATCGAGAACTAAAAAGCAGCCATCCGAGAAAAAGTATTTTTTGTATATATAAAATACTAAACATAATTTTCGGGTTACCTTCACAAACACTGCTACAAAAAAAAAAAATAAAATTTGTTACAATATATTATGGGTTTGCTTATAACATATCGGTGGATATCTACGAGGCGAGACAATCTAAACAATGCGCCGTGGGTGTCTCGCCTCGAAGGTTCTACGCGGCAATAATCAGTCGTCGCAGCGTTCCGAGAAAAAGTATTTTTTGTATATATAAAATACAAAAATAATTTTCGGTTTACCTTTACAAACACTGCTATAAAATAATATAAAATTTGTTACAATATATTATGTGTTTGCTTATAACATATCGGTGGATATCTACGAGGCGAGACACTCTCGGCGCGTCGTCCAGATTGTCTCGCCTCGTAGATATCCATCGAGAACTAAAAAGCAGCCACCCGAGAAAAAGTATTTTTTGTGTATATATGACTAAAAATAATTTTCGGTTTACCTACACAAACACTGCTACAAAAAAAAATAAATTTTGTTACAATATATTATGTGTTTCCTTATAACATAACGGCGGATATCTACGAGGCGAGACACTATCGGCGCGTCGTCCAGATTGTCTCGCCTCGTAGATATCCATCGAGAACTAAAAAGCAGCCACCCGAGAAAAAGTATTTTTTGTGTATATATGACTAAAAATAATTTTCGGTTTACCTACACAAACACAGCTATAAAGAAAATATAAAATTTGTTACAATATATTATGTGTTTGCTTATAACATATCGGTGGATATTACGAGGCGAGACACTCTCGGCGCGTCGTCCAGATTGTCTCGCCTCGTAGATATCCATTGAGAATTAAAAAGCAGCTATCTGAGAAATAGTATTTTTTGTGTATATAAAATACTAAACATAATTTTCGGGTTACCTTCACAAACACTGCTACAAAAACAAAATAAAATTTGTTACAATATATTATGTGTTTGCTAATAACATATCGGTGGATATCTACGAGGCGAGACAATCTAAACAATGCGCCGTGGGTGTCTCGCCTCGAAGGTTCTACGCGGCAATAATCAGTCGTCGCAGGGTTCCGAGAAAAAGTATTTTTTGTATATATATGACTAAAAATAATTTTCGGTTTACCTACACAAACACTGCTACAAAAAAAATAAAATTTGTTACAATATATTATGTGTTTCCTTATAACATATCGGTGGATATCTACGAGGCGAGACACTGTCGGCGCGTCGTCCGTCCAGACTGTCTCGCCTCGTAGATATCCATCGAGAACTAAAACACAGCCATCCGAGAATAAGTATTTTTTTTATATATAAAATACTAAAAATAATTTTCGGTTTACCTACACAAACACTGCTATAATAAAAATATAAAATTTGTTACAATATATTATGTGTGTGCTTATAACATATCAGTGGATATCTACGAGGCGAGACACTCTCGGCGCGTCGGTTAGATTGTCTCGCCTCGTAGATATCCATCGAGAATTAAAAAGCAGCTATCCGAGAAAAAGTATTTTTTGTGTATATATTACTAAAAATAATTTACGCTTCACCTTCACAAACACTGCTAGAATAAAAATATAAAATTTGTAACAATAAATTATGAGTTTGCTTTTTAGTCTCGATGGATATCTACGAGGCGAGACAATCTAAACAATGCGCCGTGGGTGTCTCGCCTCGAAGGTTCTACGCGGCAATAATCAGTCGTCGCAGCGTTCCGAGAAAAAGTATTTTTTGTATATATAAAATACTAAAAATAATTTTCGGTTTACCTTCACAGACACTGCTATAAAATAATATAAAATTTGTTACAATATATTATTGTTTGCTTATAACATATCGGTGGATATCTACGAGGCGAGACACTCTCGGCGCGTCGTCCAGACTGTCTCGCCTCGTAGATATCCATCGAGAACTAAAAAGCAGCCATCCGAGAAAAAGTATTTTTTTGTATATATAAAATACTAAAAATAATTTTCGGTTTACCTACACAAACACTGCTATAATAAAAATATAAAATTTGTTACAATATATTGTGTGTTGCTTATAACATATCAGGTGGATATCTACGAGGCGAGACACTCTCGGCGCGTCGTTCAGATTGTCTCGCCTCGTAGATATCCATCGAGAACTAAAAAGCAGCCATCCGAGAAAAAGTATTTTTGTGTATATAAAATACTAAACATAATTTTCGGGTTACCTTCACAAACACTGCTACAAAAAAAAAAATAAAATTTGTTACAATATATTATGTGTTTGCTTATAACATATCGGTGGATATCTACGAGGCGAGACAATCTAAACAATGCGCCGTGGGTGTCTCGCCTCGAAGGTTCTACGCGGCAATAATCAGTCGTCGCAGCGTTCCGAGAAAAAGTATTTTTTGTATATATAAAATACAAAAATAATTTTCGGTTTACCTTTACAAACACTGCTATAAAATAATATAAAATTTGTTACAATATATTATGTGTTGCTTATAACATATCGGTGGATATCTACGAGGCGAGACACTCTCGGCGCGTCGTCCAGATTGTCTCGCCTCGTAGATATCCATCGAGAACTAAAAAGCAGCCACCCGAGAAAAAGTATTTTTTGTGTATATATGACTAAAATAATTTTCGGTTTACCTACACAAACACTGCTACAAAAAAAAATAAATTTTGTTACAATATATTATGTGTTTCCTTATAACATAACGGCGGATATCTACGAGGCGAGACACTATCGGCGCGTCGTCCAGATTGTCTCGCCTCGTAGATATCCATCGAGAACTAAAAAGCAGCCACCCGAGAAAAAGTATTTTTGTGTATATATGACTAAAAATAATTTTCGGTTTACCTACACAAACACAGCTATAAGAAAATATAAAATTTGTTACAATATATTGTGTGTTTGCTTATAACATATCGGTGGATATCTACGAGGCGAGACACTCTCGGCGCGTCGTTCAGATTGTCTCGCCTCGTAGATATCCATTGAGAACTAAAAAGCAGCCATCCGAGAAAAGTATTTTTGTATATATAAAATACTAAAAATAATTTTCGGTTTACATTTACAAACACTGCTATAAACAAATATAAAATTTGTTTCAATATATTGTGTGTTTGCTTATAACATATCGGTGCATATCTACGAGGCGAGACACTCTCGGCGCGTCGTTCAGATTGTCTCGCCTCGTAGATATCCATCGAGAACTAAAAAGCAGCCACCCGAGAAAAAGTATTTTTGTGTATATAGACTAAAAATAATTTTCGGTTACCTACACAAACACAGCTATAAAGAAAATATAAAATTTGTTACAATATATTATGTGTTTGCTTATAACATATCGGTGGATATCTACGAGGCGAGACACTCTCGGCGCGTCGTCCAGACTGTCTCGCCTCGTAGATATCCATCGAGAACTAAAACACAGCCATCCGAGAATAAGTATTTTTTTATATATAAAATACTAAAAATAATTTTCGGTTTACCTACACAAACACTGCTATAATAAAAATATAAAATTTGTTACAATATATTATGTGTGTGCTTATAACATATCAGTGGATATCTACGAGGCGAGACACTCTCGGCGCGTCGGTTAGATTGTCTCGCCTCGTAGATATCCATCGAGAATTAAAAAGCAGCTATCCGAGAAAAAGTATTTTTTGTGTATATATACTAAAATAATTTACGCTTCACCTTCACAAACACTGCTAGAATAAAAATATAAATTTGTAACAATAAATTATGAGTTTGCTTTTTAGTCTCGATGGATATCTACGAGGCGAGACAATCTAAACAATGCGCCGTGGGTGTCTCGCCTCGAAGGTTCTACGCGGCAATAATCAGTCGTCGCAGCGTTCCGAGAAAAAGTATTTTTTGTATATATAAAATACTAAAATAATTTTCGGTTTACCTTCACAGAACACTGCTATAAAATAATATAAAATTTGTTACAATATATTATGTGTTTGCTTATAACATATCGGTGGATATCTACGAGGCGAGACACTCTCGGCGCGTCGTCCAGATTGTCTCGCCTCGTAGATATCCATCGAGAACTAAAAAGCAGCCATCCGAGAAAAAGTATTTTTTTGTATATATAATACTAAAAATAATTTTCGGTTTACCTACACAAACACTGCTATAAAAAAAATAAAATTTGTTACAATATATTGTGTGTTGCTTATAACATATCGGTGGATATCTACGAGGCGAGACACTCTCGGCGCGTCGTCCAGATTGTCTCGCCTCGTAGATATGCATCGAGAACTAAAAAGCAGCCATCCGAGAAAAAGTATTTTTTGTGTATATAAATACTAAACATAATTTTCGGGTTACCTTCACAAACACTGCTACAAAAAAAAAATAAAATTTGTTACAAATATTATGTGTTTGCTTATAACATTACGACGGATATCTACGAGGCGAGACACTATCGGCGCGTCGTCCAGACTGTCTCGCCTCGTAGATATCCATCGAGAACTAAAAAGCAGCCATCCGAGAAAAAGTATTTTTTTTTATATATAAATACTAAAATAATTTTCGGTTTACATTCACAAACACTGCTATAATAAAATATAAATTTGTACTATATATTATGTGTATGCTTATAATATATCGGTGGATATCTACGAGGCGAGACACTCTCGGCGCGTCGTCCAGACTGTCTCGCCTCGTAGATATCCATCGAGAACTAAAACACAGCCATCCGAGAAAAAGTATTTTTTTTATATATAAAATACTAAAAATAATTTTCGGTTTACCTACACAAACACTGCTATAATAAAAATATAAAATTTGTTACAATATATTATGTGTGTGCTTATAACATATCAGTGGATATCTACGAGGCGAGACACTCTCGGCGCGTCGGTTAGATTGTCTCGCCTCGTAGATATCCATCGAGAATTAAAAAGCAGCTATCCGAGAAAAAGTATTTTTTGTGTATATATTACTAAAAATAATTTACGCTTCACCTTCACAAACACTGCTAGAATAAAAATATAAAATTTGTAACAATAAATTATGAGTTTGCTTTTTAGTCTCGATGGATATCTACGAGGCGAGACAATCTAAACAATGCGCCGTGGGTGTCTCGCCTCGAAGGTTCTACGCGGCAATAATCAGTCGTCGCAGCGTTCCGAGAAAAAGTATTTTTTGTATATATAAAATACTAAAAATAATTTTCGGTTTACCTTCACAGACACTGCTATAAAATAATATAAAATTTGTTACAATATATTATGTGTTTGCTTATAACATATCGGTGGATATCTACGAGGCGAGACACTCTCGGCGCGTCGTCCAGATTGTCTCGCCTCGTAGATATCCATCGAGAACTAAAAAGCAGCCATCCGAGAAAAAGTATTTTTTGTGTATATATGACTAAAAATAATTTTCGGTTTACCTACACAAACACAGCTATAAAAAAATATAAAATTTGTACAATATATTATGTGTTTGCTTATAACATATCGGTGGATATCTACGAGGCGAGACACTCTCGGCGCGTCGTCCAGATTGTCTCGCCTCGTAGATATCCATGAGAACTTAAAAAGCAGCCTATCCGAGAAATAGTATTTTTTGTGTATATAAAATACTAAACATAATTTTCGGGTTACCTTCACAAACACTGCTACAAAACAAAATAAAATTTGTTAAATATATTATGTGTTTGCTAATAACATATCGGTGGATATCTACGAGGCGAGACAATCTAAACAATGCGCCGTGGGTGTCTCGCCTCGAAGGTTCTACGCGGCAATAATCAGTCGTCGCAGGGTTCCGAGAAAAAGTATTTTTTGTATATATATGACTAAAAATAATTTTCGGTTTACCTACACAAACACTGCTACAAAAAAATAAAATTTGTTACAATATATTATGTGTGTGCTTATAACATATCAGTGGATATCTACGAGGCGAGACACTCTCGGCGCGTCGGTTAGATTGTCTCGCCTCGTAGATATCCATCGAGAATTAAAAAGCAGCTATCCGAGAAAAGTATTTTTTGTGTATATATTACTAAAATAATTTACGCTTCACCTTCACAAACACTGCTAGAATAAAAATATAAAATTTGTAACAATAATTATGAGTTTGCTTTTTAGTCTCGATGGATATCTACGAGGCGAGACAATCTAAACAATGCGCCGTGGGTGTCTCGCCTCGAAGGTTCTACGCGGCAATAATCAGTCGTCGCAGCGTTCCGAGAAAAAGTATTTTTTGTATATATAAATACTAAAAATAATTTTCGGTTTACCTTCACAGACACTGCTATAAAATAATATAAAATTTGTTACAATATATTATGTGTTTGCTTATAACATATCGGTGGATATCTACGAGGCGAGACACTCTCGGCGCGTCGTCCAGATTGTCTCGCCTCGTAGATATCCATCGAGAACTAAAAGCAGCCATCCGAGAAAAAGTATTTTTTGTGTATATATGACTAAAAATAATTTTCGGTTTACCTACACAAACACTGCTACAAAAAAAAATAAAATTTGTTACAATATATTGTGTGTTTGCTTATAACATATCGGTGGATATCTACGAGGCGAGACACTCTCGGCCCGTCGTCCAGATTGTCTCGCCTCGTAGATATGCATCGAGAACTAAAAAGCAGCCATCCGAGAAAAAGTATTTTTTGTGTATATAAAATACTAAACATAATTTTCGGGTTACCTTCACAAACACTGCTACAAAAAAAAAATAAAATTTGTTACAATATATTATGTGTTTGCTAATAACATATCGGTGGATATCTACGAGGCGAGACAATCTAAACAATGCGCCGTGGGTGTCTCGCCTCGAAGGTTCTACGCGGCAATAATCAGTCGTCGCAGGGTTCCGAGAAAAAGTATTTTTTGTATATATACGACTAAAAATAATTTTCGGTTTACCTACACAAACACTGCTACAAAAAAATAAAATTTGTTACAATATATTATGTGTTTCCTTACAACATATCGGTGGATATCTACGAGGCGAGACACTATCGGCGCGTCGTCCAGATTGTCTCGTCTCGTAGATATCCATCGAGAATTAAAAAGCAGCTATCCGAGAAAAAGTATTTTTTGTGTATATATTACTAAAAATAATTTACGCTTCACCTTCACAAACACTGCTAGAATAAAATATAAAATTTGTAACAATAAATTATGAGTTTGCTTTTTAGTCTCGATGGATATCTACGAGGCGAGACAATCTAAACAATGCGCCGTGGGTGTCTCGCCTCGAAGGTTCTACGCGGCAATAATCAGTCGCCGCAGCGTTCCGAGAAAAAGTATTTTTTGTGTATATATGACTAAAATAATTTTCGGTTTACCTACACAAACACTGCTACAAAAAAAATAAAATTTGTTACAATATATTATGTGTTTCCTTATAACATAACGGCGGATATCTACGAGGCGAGACACTATCGGCGCGTCGTCCAGATTGTCTCGCCCCGTAGATATCCATCGAGAACTAAAAAGCAGCCATCCGAGAAAAAGTATTTTTTTTATATATAAAATACTAAAAATAATTTTCGGTTTACATTCACAAACACTGCTATAAAAAAATATAAAATTTGTTTCAATATATTGTGTGTTTGCTTATAACATATCGGTGGATATCTACGAGGCGAGACACTCTCGGCGCGTCGTTCAGATTGTCTCGCCTCGTAGATATCCATTGAGAACTAAAAAGCAGCCATCCGAGAAAAAGTATTTTTTGTATATATAAAATACTAAAAATAATTTTCGGTTTACATTTACAAACACTGCTATAAACAAATATAAAATTTGTTTCAATATATTGTGTGTTTGCTTATAACATATCGGTGCATATCTACGAGGCGAGACACTCTCGGCGCGTCGTTCAGATTGTCTCGCCTCGTAGATATCCATCGAGAACTAAAAAGCAGCCACCCGAGAAAAAGTATTTTTTGTGTATATATGACTAAAAATAATTTTCGGTTTACCTACACAAACACAGCTATAAAGAAAATATAAAATTTGTTACAATATATTATGTGTTTGCTTATAACATATCGGTGGATATCTACGAGGCGAGACACTCTCGGCGCGTCGTCCAGATTGTCTCGCCTCGTAGATATCCATTGAGAATTAAAAAGCAGCTATCTGAGAAATAGTATTTTGTTTGTATATATTACTATAAATATTTTTCGGTTTACCTACACAAACACTGCTATAAAAAAAAGATAAAATTGTTATAATCTATTTTATGTATTTGCTTTTTAGTTCTCGATAGATATCTGCGAGGCGAGACAATCTGAACGACGCGCCGAGTGTGCTCTCTATCACTCGCAGGTTCTTCGAGAGTAGATTTTAATAACCGCCGAAGTCTGCCGAGAAAAAGACGTACATTTTTTTAAAACAAATAGTTGTCTATTCAGCTACAAAAACATTGTTATAAAATAAATTTAAAACCTTGTACAATAAATGAGGCTATATCCGGACGAACGCGAAGACTCACCGTACGATGCGCGCTGGACGACGGCGGTCGACGGACCGTTCGACGCAAGTTGCGCGCGCACATCGGGCCCGTCCAGCGAAGCAGTGAACGAGCCTGTCGAAGCTCGTGAGAGCTCTTCAGTACGCCATCGCGGCAACGTTGGCGTCGCGTTGGCAATACGATTGCTATTGTCCTTCATTTTCCCGTGGCGGACTACATTGTGTGTGTGTGTGTGTCAGGGAAGCAACATTTCAAGCGGCAACCCAGGATATGCTCCTCTATACTGACAAGGTGGATCATGCACGCTTTCGTTATAAGTGCAGTGCATTATTCTTTCTTTTGTAAGTATGCTTCCCATCTCGTTTTATAATTTCGCCAAAATTATACGCGGCTGGCGCCCAATATTCTTTATCTATTATTATAATAAATTATTACTATTTTTATCAATCGTTTATTTCGCCCTTGTCGCCATGCCCTAATACCCTACGTGATCGTCACAAAATGTATATAGAAAACTATTTTGTATTAATAGCCATATCTCGATTGAGCTTATTAGGAACTAGCAGACGACGGTTTCCTCTAGAAGGTGCGTGCACAGTTCGACTCGACGATTACACGCACCTCCTACTAATTTCATTAGGTTATGTATTAACCATGTATTATATATTATCAGTTGTGCAACAGTATCATAGTAAATATCCATTTTATAATCTACATGTGCATTAATTATAGTGCATAAAAGTTAACATAAATAAACTTAATGAAACAATCAAAATTGTATATAAAGATAAAATCACATGTGATTCAACGGTCCCTCCATCAACGGTCTCCATAGAAGTAGGTTTACTTGTTGTTTACCAATAACCGTTTTGCTCATTGCTTAATTTAGTAGTGATTAAAAAATTCATTTAAACATACCAATTAGTTGATAAAATTATGGAGATTATTCAGAAATACTTACTTTATTGATATTATAAGTTGTAGAAAACTTTAACAATTTAAACTTAATTTTAAAAAGCAGACGCTAGTACCATTCAGAAAGTTTATTATTATGAAAATCTTATTAAGTTAAAGTAATGGTACATATTTTTTTATCAGGAATGAAGGGTACTAAAACTCTACAAAATATATGAGATAAACGGCGGTAATGGAAATTGAACTGGATTAAAAATTTAATTATATACAATAATAGATCATTTTTTAAGTTTATTGAAAATTATAATGTACGTAACACTGATAAGAAAATTGTAATTTTAGTAGATGAATATATTATGCGTAACTTTTGTTATAATTAATTATAAATCAAAATTTACAATTAAATTGCAATACAAATTAAAGTGAAAATTGTAAAGTACAATACCGACTGACATTTGGTTACCATAAGATGTACGTGCAGTACATGTTACCATAAAGTGTACGTACAGTACACGTTACCAAAAAGTGTACGTACAGTACACGTTACCATAAAGTGTACGTACAGTACACGTTACCATAAAGTATACGTACAGTACACGGTACCATATAAAGTGTACGTACAGTACACAATTCATAAAGTGTACGTACAGTACACAATTCATAAAGTGTACGTACAGTACACAATTCATAAAGTGTACGTACAGTACACGTTACCATAAAGTACAAATACAGTAATACAGTACAAATAAAGTGTATGCAAAGTGCAGTGATAGTACATAGATGTTATTACTTTAATTTTTAGAATTAACATTACACATGTATAATATAAAAATAATTTGTAAATATAATTTGCCATTTCTCCAGTCCATTCCAATCGGATAAACCAATTAGATACGTTTATAAGTTTTGCAGTATACTATTCATTTACTTTTACAGTAATTTATATTTTTTTACAATCAATTTTGTAATTACTTTTACTAGCATTGTGTTCTATCTTATATTAGGTTAACGCTTGTTAGCGCCATCTGAGGGCATGCAAACAAATATGTATTAGTATATAATACAGAGGGCGCCACATATGATTTCTGTTAAGTTAGTTTTATATAGGGTATCGATAAAACAGAAAGCGTGGACCTGCACAACAATTTTTTGTCGGGTACGACATCCCCTTAAGTAATTTACTTATTTGTAATTACAATCGTGGTTCCCTTCGCCAATAGCCACTATTATAACCACGGGAATCATGCTGTTTACCACGATTCCACATACCTATATACATATATGTACATAAAAATATTATATTTTGTGACGAGTAACGATAGCGCGAGCTACTCGCCATGTTCTCTATCGCGAGGCCCGTACGGCCGTCGGGTAAGCAGGGTTGCCAGATGGCGGTTTTTTCTCCTTGTTGCTCTTGCTTAATAAACATCAATATACGTAAGAGAGAAAAGGAAAAAAAATCGCCAACTGGTCACTCTGCGGGTAAGACCGCGCGAAATACGGAAAGGAGGGGGAACGAGGGACAATCGAGGAGAGACATTCTCGTGTGAGCCGCCGAGCCGGAAGGTCCTCGGAGATATTGAAGGGACGCCGCCGTCGACCTAATACTATCTTCGAGACGCAAGGAGGTTTACGCACCGAGTACCAGGTTAGAGTTTTTCCCTCTCGACGCTCGGGTAATTCTCGCGTGCTCTCTTCATGCCGCGATCTTGCGTCCGGGTTATGACCCCCCGCGAGTGCGTTTAGGCCGCCCGAACAAACATATCATTTCGCGCGTCCGCGATCTAATTATTTTATTGTATCTCGGATTAGTGAATAAATCTGAATTTCATTTTATCTTTTGATTCGTATCATTTCGTTATCCCGTATTCACCCAGGAATCCCGATCCTTAGTTTGATAAGCAGACGAGCTCGCAGTACTCGTCTGCCAATCCTAAATTCGTACTTCCGGAGGTGGGCTCACTCTGGAGCCCATATCCACGTACACGGTAGCTGTTGAGATATCGACGAGCCGTTGACGGAGTGCACGAGAGGCCCGATCGCGCGCGAAGGTAAGTTCGACATGCGCGATCTCGGGGTTACCCCTACTCACGCTATCTCCGTGCATTATTCGATAAAACCCGACATGCACTGTTACAATTTATAAAAATATTTACACAGTTATACTAAAAAATAATTTAAATACCCGTTATTAAGATTCAATAAAAAATAATTTAACTATTTTTTTTATAAAACCAAAATAAAAAAACTGACCAACTAAAAGTAATATTAATATTATTAATAAAGTAAAATTTGAAAATATGGGTCCCAAAATTATTTGTTTCGTAATAAAATGTGCAATTATTTAGTTATTTCGTTTAAATTTATACATACTTTGTCTATATTAACTCTTCTAAATTAAATAATATTGGTTGTTTTATATCTTATCTAAAATAGTATATAATAATTAAAAGCAATACTTAAAAACATTTTTAAGATCATTAAACTGTTAGTTAATTGTTAAGAACCACTATTATTGAATTTAAAAATGCCAATTACAAATTTATACATAGTAATCAATATTCTAATCGTATGTACATAGAATTTACACATAGCGTTATATAAGAAAAATGTTACAAAAATTGTAAAAATAGTAATTTAAAGATTTTTAACATTAATTAATTTTTGGTTTTTTGATGCTAAATGTTTTTTCATACACTTGTTGCTATTATTATGTTCCCGAGTTTTTGCAAAAATTTTAACTAATAATAAATATTTTAGAGCATCTAATCTATGAGTAAAACATTTAGCAGATTGATTAAACCAATCAGGAAATTTTCGACGAGTACATTCCATTGTTATTTCAGTTAATTGTTGCAAAAGTTTTCTTTGATGCCACATAGTATGGTAATGAGTGTGAAAAGTTTCTAATTGGCAATGGATAACCTTCATGAAAATATCCGTCGGTCTCATCAAGTAGTTTACTTTTGAAAGTTTCAGATCTGAATGTGGATATTCTCTATCTTCAATATACATTTCATTACAAGAAACAGGGTCTTCAGAATTTTTTATAAAAATCATTTCACATTCAGAACATCCACTTGTTTTTAAGAGATTTGCGAGCAACGTATCCTGCTAAATATGCAATTGCATTTGCTTCATATACTGATTTTGCTTGCAAATCTTGTTCATCGCTTGAATCAATCGGTATATAAATATCCATCATTTCAGCAGCTTCCAGTAATTCTTCAATTTCCCGCATTTCCTCTGAATTATATTCAGGTATTTCAACATCAGATTGTGCAATCAAGGGTGAAATTCCCCCTGTACTTGTCACTTTACTTGTGTCAAGCAAGGAGTGAGCCTCTTCAATTACTACATTACCTTTTTTACTGCTTTCAATAAAATCAGTAGACAAAATATGTCTGAAAGTTAATCTATATAGTCTACAAGTTGGATTCGCCTTAAACCCTCCCCTTCCTCGCAATTTCGAATGAACATGCTCTACAAAATCTTGATTATTTAATGCTGTTGCTAATTGGAAATCAGGGAAAGATGATTCAATGTGTTTAAACAATTGAAGTAAAGCAGTGACGGTTAAAGGTATTCCGGAAAAACAAGGCGGTCTCAAAGTTTTATTTTTGTGTTTTATGGACCATTTTTTGGACCATAAAACAAATTCGTTTAAAAGCTGCTGAATTTCAGGATGTTTGTTCGACAAAGGCTTTTTTTGCTGGTTAACATTATGAAGATAATAACAATTACAAGCATCGATTACAGCATCTAATTTTTCTACAAAACTCGCGGACAATTTCCAAGTTTCTGTTTGTAAACCATGGGGATCTTCGCCAGCGAGTTTTATAGCACAAGCCATTCGTCGACTCAACAGCTGAAAAGCCAATTTTACCTTCATGGCATCAAAACTGTTTGGATTAAAGTGTCTTTCTGTCAAATGTCCTAACAAATTTGATGTACCATGAGATTGATCAACTTGCCACGTTTTTATTAAATCTTTAAACGACATAATAATACTTTCGCCAATATAAATATTGTTGTAGGTTCGCAATTGTGCGATTAATCTTTTAATAAGATGCGGCCAATCAAAACATGCAAAAATTTTAACACCGTCTATATAAAAATAAGGATTCGAAGAAATAATATTTAAATTACTAAACAGCTTTCGATTATTACTCCCTTGGTCACATACAATTAATCGTACATCTGCTCCTACATTGCGCAAAGCTCTTATCAGTTCGTTTAAAATTTGGAATAATTCGTCTGCAGAAGCACCATTCTCATTGAATCCAAACCAGATTAATTGACGCCATGGGTTTTTGGCATTAAGGCTATCTAACATAAATAATAAAGCATGCTTTGCAATACCGCGGCTTCTACGATAACTACCCATATCAATTAATCCTTCAATTAAATCTTGGCTTTTAGAATATTCTTCATAAGCTTTAATAGACATTTCATCAAATTTCAAAGCGCAAATCCGCTCTATAGGCGATAAAGAATTAAAATACAATTTAATTTTCTCTAAAATTACATGATTTAATCCCGGAAAAACGTTATATTCTGAAACCCAGGCTCTAACTGTAGATTCGGAAGGTAAGCATAAACCCGCATTGCGCAAACGCGAATAAGCTGCTGCAGAATGAAAATACATCATTTTACACAAATCTTTTTCATCATTTGTATAAGCTGATTTATTTTTATGCAATTGCAACTTAATCATCGTTTAGGCAACAGGAGTTATATCCTTATCTTTTAAAAAGTCTTCAATAGTGAGAATTCTTTTCGCGGCTTCTTTCTCGAGGCGCTTCCGCAAACGACTATTCTTATTTTTTTGATTTTTTAAAGTCTGTTGCAACTGTTTTATCTTCAAATCTAAAGATAAGCATTTTGATCGGTAATTGTTAAATTTCATCATTTTTTTGAAGATAACACAGTTTTCTTCCGATACTGAGATTCAGACTTTGGCATTTCTTTGGGGATTTCGTAATGTAAATATGATGTGTCTGCATCAACTTCACAAATATTAAAAAAAATCTCCTTACCAGAAGGGTAAGTAGATTCAGGCACGTCTTGACGAATCTCAATAGCGTTATCAGAAGGAACACAATTAGATGACTCTTTTTGCGCAATGTTCGAAAAATTACACTCACTTGACTCATCTACAGTTGTGTTCCGGAAAACAGATTGATTCAATAACGCATCGCAATTTCGCTGAACGTCAACTTCCTGCGGCGATTCTTCAGCTTCCACGACTTCCTGTAAGCTCTGTGCTGCTTCCCAATGCATAGGATCACGATTTCTCTTCAATCGTGATTTTGTTTCATTAGTGAAATCTTCGTTTTTGAAATGTGCCGCACAAAGTCCTGCTGCGTGCACAGTCGCCGAAGCCATGTAAAGAAGCCGTTTATTACCTAATAAATTTCAATGACATTCATGTATTTATTGAACTATACGAATCGATTTTACTTTAAATGTAAGTAAATAAAAATTTATTTAACTTCCCTGGTGGAAATATGAACAATTTTTTACCGATAAAATAGGAATTTTTTATACTGTACTACCAATATTGTAGGTATAAAAAATACCTATTTTATTCCTATATGTGTAACGTTTTTTGGTCCCTAAATATAACATTAAATATGGTCTATTGGGCTTTCGGCATTTTCTACCTATAAAGTAGTTATAAGTTTGTTCTTATATTTTTCAGGCTTATAAATTACTTAAACGTTATTACATTATAGTTAAAAACAATATTTTATTAATATAAAATAATTTACCTATCTCATAAATTGAGCAATCAGGATTTTTAAAGCATTTTTAAAGAATACAAAAATTATGCAGAAATTAAAAAGTATTTATATACACATAACTCAAAAAAAATTTGAAAATAATTTCTTTTTCGAAACCTTATTATTATTTTTAATTAACTTATATTTATTTTTATATTGTTTTAGTTTATATATTTACACTAATTACATATATTTAACGCAGAAAAACGCTGAAAAAAATTTTGCACTTACATGCAAATGTTTGGAACTTGTATATACAGATCATCCATGTATTAATATCTTAATAATTGTTATTTATTCTTAGATCTATATACATAAGATGTTAGGCAGTAATTAACTAATTTAAATAGTGATGGTCTTAACGATGTCTACCAAAGAGATATCTTCTTCATTTTTTCTATATTATTATAATTTCTTAAAAGCATATGAATACTTTTATAATACTTATTTATACCCTAAAACATAATATATTATTTTGCTACTATATGTAAAAGGGCATTCTTCTAATATAAAATTATTTACAAATAAATAAATAAATAATACTAATTTTTAAATTCAAACTATTTATTTAAAAATAATATAGAAAGTTTCTAGGTATATAATAGTTCTATTTTTAAGCTATTATTTATACCTAGTTTCTACCTATTAAAAATAGTGTTTGTATATATAAGAAAAAATTTTAACAATTTATTTAAGTAAATAATTATACATTAAATGTATATTGACAATACATATTTTTAATTTTTTGAACTTAAAAAATTAAATTTTAGGTTATTTTTACAAATTAATTAATATTTTTAAAATCAAATATGAACATAAATATAGTTTGAGGAGTGTATCTGTCACATCAGGTTTGAAAGAGCATTGTTTAGATTTTGTTCATTCATTTGATTTTAAAAATGTAGAAATTTTAGAACAAAATATTATGAATAAATTTAAAAGAGAAAGTCTTGAGAATATTCATATATTTAAGAATGATAAGAATGTTAATTTAATGTTAGAGTCAAGAAAGTTAAATAAGATTTATCATCCTATCTTAACTTAGCTTAGTTTATTGGTGTGAATTTATTTAGGGTGGGTCCTTGGAGTGGGGAGGCTTTTTTGAGGGTTTAAATATAGTGTGGAATAGATTTTCATTTCAGTCCCTGATGAGGAGCAGCAGCGAGCTCGAAACGTCGGACATCATATTTGGGGTTAGTAGATTTTTGGTGCAGGGGTGCAGTCAGATTGCTTTATTAATAATTTGTTTTTATGTTTAGTTAGTGTTTTTATTTTTTATATTTTATATTTTTTATTTTTATTTTTATAGATTCTTCGGGGGTGATTATAAGTAGGGGCAATCTGATTGCCCATATAATTGACTGTAAGACCGATAAAAATGTTAATTTATTTAGTTATACTACAGTCGACATAAGTAATATTTTATTAATTTTTACAACTATTTTTTATAGCTTTTTTATAGATAACTAGTGCTAAATTTAATAGCATATTTTGTGTCTATTTTTTGGCTATTTAATATAGTATAATTATTTTATACCAATAAAATAGGTATTTAATCGACATTTTCTACAAAATATTATGATTTCTATATTTTATACCTATAAACTACTTTGGCGACTATGAAATATTTTTGAATTTCCACCAGGGTTGGAATAAATCTTATTTATTTATTTATTCTGATATTTTAAGGAAAAACTGAGATTTCAAATAGTATTTATGCTTGTGACCTTTGCGTGATGCATTTTTTACATGTATATATGCATATATTTGTATACCTGCACACACGTATATAAATATATACATATACATATACATCATACATACGTACGTAATTGATTTGCGTGTGCGCATTATAATATTGTTAATTGCATCGGTTGCTTTCTCGAAATTGACACAATTTTTCGTGTTCGTTTCACCTGTAATCGTCGTGGAATTCGATGAGCGTCTTTACTTTCTCTGTGTCTTTATATCTACATATAATTTATTATATTGTTATAAATTTCCCTTTTAGCGAGATATAATTTTATCTCGTTTTCCAGACGTACGTGACATTTAATACACGAAAAATCGAATGAAATAAGAACGACGTTCTCCCCGGAGTATACGTTTTTTTTTCAAATCCACGCGCGTGTGCAATATACATTACAATTAACGCAGAGCAAACTTTTTACCCTATATCGAGAAACTTCGAAAAAAAATTGTAGAATATATATATATATATATATATATATATATATATATATATATATATATATAGGTACGTGTATAGCACAACCGCTCGAGTTGGCAATATCGAGTTAGTTTTATATCCGCTTTAATTTGTTACATAAATTAATTGTTTACGATGTAATTTATTGTATAACGCACGATTCTTATGTATAGATATAAATTTAATGCCTAACATTTTGATAAATACATTCGTTCATTGTTTTATGAAAATAACAAAGTGTCTTTATGTATCTATACATGTGTTTATCGTAATAATTGGTTTTTCGTTCGACTGTACAGTGAATTATTCGATTTTATTTACAAGAATCATTAATTTTATATACACTTACACATTAATATTACGTTGTTGTTTTTTTTTGTCGTTTTCTTTACATTGATTACATTTATATTTACATGTCGCGCCGATTTATTGTGAGTAACAATTATATTGTTCTCTTCAACCCAATTTTACACGTAAAGTTAGAAATACAATTTTTTTATTAAAATAAAGTACTGCAGTTAAGATACGAAAAATTCCTGAAATTCCGTATCATATATAGTTTATCGAAAGAATCTTAGATAAATGTAAACGATTTTAACGCTTCGAAAAATTGAATTCAACAGATATAATAACACAACAGACATAATAAGATATAATAAATATTATAATAGATATATATTATCATACTTTTCTAATTTTTTAAAATAATTCTTTTAAATTACTTTTTATTAACTAAAAAAAATTTCAAGATTTTCCTTAAAATATCAGTTTAACAAAGTTATAACTACTTAACGCATAAATAATAATAATATATATATATATTACCTGAATTTTGAATCCAAATTTTCTGACGAGTAAGCTCCGACGGAAATCTAAAAAGATGATGGCCTTTGTGCTTTCCATTATTGCACTGATAATACTGGCATCGATCACAAGCTTTATTATTCATCATTTATTTCTAAAAAAAAATTAATACAAAGTGCAGCAAAATATTTAAAAAAGGAAAATAGGTAAATAATTCAAATTATCTAGAACCAGTCGTCCTCAATAATTTATTATTTAGTAACCTAAAAAATATACTTCCCCGGTTTAAAAATGTTGATTGAACGTCTTCTTCCTTATTTGTGCAAATAATGTGCACTTTGTAAACAGTAAAAGACTGTAAATGTTTAAATTTACAATTGATTTTTTTATAAAAACACTGAATAATTAGAGCGCGAACAGCGGACTCACGCGATATAAACAAGTTGTAAAAACAAAAGAAGACGTTATTTCTTGGCGCGTAAATCATTTCAAATTATGACGTTGATAAACTGAATAAATAAAACTTCTTTAGTAAAATTAATTTGTTGTAAAACAGTAAATTTTAAACCTTTACTTACCTGTATTTTAAGTATTGAATACAGTATATATATATATATATATATATATATATGGGGTATTCCACGTGAAGTGGTCCGATCAAAATTTGAAAATGCACCAAATTTTGGGTACACTTTGCAAATGTTTTTCAGAATACAGAAAAAAATTTTTAGGTACTGGAATCTATTTGCTCAAAAGTTATTCTAACCTCAAAAAGTGAATTTTTCCATATTTTTTTCAACACCAGCTGGGTTTACCGCTATATAACTCAAAATCTATCAACTTTTACTATAGAACATTATATGTAACATTCGTTGCTAATTATATCTAGAATTTATTCTTCTGGGTTAGAATTTCTAATCTCAAGGTCAATGTTACATAAACTACATGTCAATATTCAACTTGAAAAAAGTGCAAGTGCGCCACCTTTGATTTTTTCATCCAAAAGTCTAAAAGAAAGTTTGGAGCAATACCTTTCAAAAGGTCTGTAGCATTTTTATGGCCTCTAATTCTGTAAAAAGTTATGACAATTTAAAGAAAGAGAAAAAATTCACAAAAATTAACATGGTAATTTCCATTTAAATTTTTAAAAAAATTTCGTGTTTCTTTAAATTGTCATAACTTTTTACAGAATTGGAGGCCATAAAAATGCTACAGACCATTTGAAAGGTATTGCTCCAAGCTTTCTTTTAGACTTTTGGATGAAAAAATCAAAGGTGGCGCACTTGCACTTTTTTCAAGTTGAATATTGACATGTAGTTTATGTAACATTGACCTTGAGATTAGAAATTCTAACCCAGAAGAATAAATTCTAGATATAATTAGCAACGAATGTTACATATAATGTTCTATAGTAAAAGTTGATAGATTTTGAGTTATATAGCGGTAAACCCAGCTGGTGTTGAAAAAAATATGGAAAAATTCACTTTTTGAGGTTAGAATAACTTTTGAGCAAATAGATTCCAGTACCTAAAAATTTTTTTCTGTATTCTGAAAAACATTTGCAAAGTATACCCAAAATTTGGTGCATTTTCAAATTTTGATCGGACCACTTCACGTGGAATACCCCATATATATATAAAAATATTATCATATTTTAAAAATATTATAATAAATAATATAATAAATATAATAAATAAACTGATAAATTTTAAACGGATTTTATTAAAATATTGCCATAAATATTTTAATAATTTATTCAATATATAAATTATTTTTACTTATTTTTCTAATAAATTATTTTTTTAATATATTTAACAATTTTATATTTTATTTATACTTATATAATTAAAATAATATTAGTGATTGTTAATTTTTTAATAAAATAAAAATAATAACAAATTAAAAAAAATAAGAATTATATATTATTAAATTATTTTATAAATTTATTAAATATAATATTTCGATAGAGTATCCGTAAAGTACGACTTTACGTACTGTTTTGCGGACGTAAAGTGCGACTTTACGAACACGTGTACAGTCTTTACGGTGTGACATTGTAGTTACACTACATGTCACTTAGAAATAACTAGCGAGACAAGGTATAGTATAGCACCTGTCAAGCTTACTATGCGAAGTAAGCGTGCTATACATACCAATTAAGTCCTATTAGACACACATATGCGAATGTGTGCAACCGATATAGGCTTACAGTGCGCAGTAAGCAGGAGAACTCGAAGCAAAGGAGATGCGACTCCTGACTGCGCACAATTGCACACACACACATACACTGCTCCGTTGATCCAGCATCCTTATGTCTTCTCCAGCACCAGTAATGACCCGTACCATATCCCCAGGTCCCATCCAGCCTTGATTGCCCTCTCCAGCACCCAAGAGAAGCCTCCGAGGTTGAGCAGCCCAGGTGAAGACTCCAGGCCTTGGAATGAGGTAGCGCCCTTGCGCTCAAGCCACGGTGTACTGCCAATCAGAGTACCTGAAACGGTAATTAATTAATAAGTTGGTCGACTACTAAGGAACGAGGATGGAGAAGCTATAACCAGGCATAGCTTCTCCCAGGTATGTCAGCAGGACCAAAAGGAAAGGAGATGACATGACTAGTTGAGGTTATGGCAGACACAAACAAACATCTAGATAGAGCCCGTGGAAAGTAGGAAAATTACCTCGGCGGCACTCCATAGGACGACGACGATTCACCGCTGCCTGGCTCCGCTCACTGAGGGCTGTTATGAGACGCCGATGTGCTCCAGCTGTCCGGACACTCCGAGCCAAAGATCCCGTATTGATAACATACGGCACCTGCAATAAAGAAACTCGAGGGGCTCGAATTAGCTTAAAATCGAGGTAAAAAGGAACGATTTAAGAGCTTACCTCGCAGATAGTATTCTCAGCAGGGCCGCAGTTACTCAATCGCCATCCAGCACCACGAAGTCAACGTCGTCGACGACATCTCCGTCGAGGCAGCGAAATCACGGCCCGAGCGGCCAGTACGAACTGAGCCGAGCGCGCACAACTCGAGACGCGAGAGTAGGCGCGCCTGCGCAATACGCCGAGGAAAAACTCTCTCTCTTCGTACGTGCCGATACTCGACAGACTGCGACCCGAAATACCGCAATTTTACAAACCACGTGTGTGTCCGAGGGACCCAGGAGACGAGCGTCTAGGTGAGCCGTGCTCCTTCCTCCCAAATCCAGCTTCCTTTAAGTGTGTGTGCGCGACGCGTGGTTAGGTGCGGGACGGCCCGCAATCGCGCGAACGCGAGCGACCGCGGCCAACGTGACTGGCAACTTTGAACAGCAAAGCCGCTGCTTTGCCGTGTAACACTTGGAAGCACAGTAAGTGCATTAAACCTGCAATCTCGTTTAACTAAGTTGTTTTGATTTTTTGTGTTTAAACCGTGACTCCACCCTAATCCCCAGTGGACACGTCACATGGCGACCGTGACTTTTTGATCCGAAAAAAATTGTGATCGTGGACTTCGGGATTTCTTCAAGTATTAATCCGCCATATTGCGCACACACAAAGGAAGCGTCGAAAGTGGTTTTGGACGGCCATTTTGTTTCGACCACGTGTAACCAGATTTTGATTTTTGCAATAAATTCAAGTTTGGTTAATAGAAATTGTTGTTATTAGTGAATTATCTACAAAATTCGGTGAGTCTATTCCATATTATTTGGTTTGAAATTTTTTTCTGCATATTGTACTTTTTTGCATATAACAGCAATAATTTTATTTTTCTCTTTAAAAATATAAATTTTACAATTAGTTTATTCCCTTCTAGCTCCAACATATTTGATTTTGTTAAAGGCTTTTTGAAGTTTGTGAAATTAAATTATATTAAAATTTATATGAGTAAGAGAATTTTGGAGTACGAGTAAGTACTTAGTAAATTTTCATTTCAAGCTACGTTCTCAACTTAGAAAAAGAAAAGTAAGGAAAATGTTTTTTTTTAAGTTTATTACAATTAATTATTGTTAAAAATTAGCAGTCAAAGTTAATATTGTACTCTGTAGTTATAAATTCAAGGGACAAATAGCAAATATCGCAGTTACTTGATTTACTCAACAAGTAATTTTTGTGAAAATTTTTGTTTACAATTAAATTGAGATTTTTATTATAAATAACCATTCTTTGAGTTAATTAGAACCTTTAACCACCAAAATTATATTCAATTTAATTTATTTTTGAACAAAATTCGACCCTTCAAATATTGAGAACGATAGCCAACCAAGTGTATATACAGTTATACAGTGTTAAGATAGTAATATTTAATTGCTGTACGCTTATTAATTTTGAAATTGCATTAACAAGTAACATTTCACTATTTATTTACTATCTTTTTAAGAGTCGTAACCCATCTAGCACCATTGTAACCCAATCCAGCACCATGTATACCCATATATACCCAATACGCTTAAATATTTCAAGCTTGGCTTGTAAATTATTCACTTATACGCTTGCCTTTCACTCAAGTTAGTTGTTGTGAATTCTTGCGTAGGTACTTAATTAGTTTTTGTTCATAAATTTGGTCATAGCAGTATCGACAAAAATAATTTAACAATTTTTTTTGCTTTTGGCATTTTGTGCGCTTAAATTAACAATACTGACTTGTTAGTGTGTTATATAATTTTAATTGCTTAATAACTAAAATTTAGTTTTGTTATTATTTTTATTTGCTTGCTTATAAACTGGTTTGCTTAAAATTAAAGCAATTTGATAATTTTATGCTTGCATAATTTTAATTAATTATTAAGTCAAAATTTTGTTTTTTTTAAGAAATTAAGCTACAATTGAGCTGTTTATAAATAAATTTAATTTTTTTTTTGATTGACTACAAGTTGTATTGAGCTGCACTTAGTATTAAAATTTTTTTTTTTTTACGAAATAGCGTGAATTAACTTACATGTCCTAAGAAATCCTCAAAATGTCAGAACTAAATGGAAGTTTGACTCTGCATACGTTGGCAGAGGAGGATTATACTAGGTTAACGTTGGAAGAGGGCATCCAGCGGATACGGCAAAATGTTTTTCATTGTAGTAATCAAGAAATACTACAATATGCCGATCTAAAAAATTTAAACGCCACAGATTTCATGTATAATATAAGAAATCGAGTTGAAAGATATGAAACACGGAAATGTTTCGGGTTAGCGGCGGCATATTGGGATCCTGAAGTAGACGAGGCGAATTTCGTTCCATTGGATATACCCGGTAATAGAAATTTGAATTTAACCTCGGAAGGGGAAAATTACTTAGCTGGCACATGGAGGAATCCGTCCATCATGAGGCCAGTAAATAGGGGAATTACAGCGGGAAATCCTACGGTACCAATGGATAACATGGAAGTGCACAGTGGTGCTTACCCACGTATTCATGGGCAATTGCCGACAGGTCAAACATTGGGACCATATGCAGATCCGTTAACTTTCAGCAATTCGCGGAATTCGACAGCACTGATTGGCGGAGAAAATGTGGTAACGACTAATGCTAATGTTAGATTACATTTGAACTTCCCATTGCCCACTTCAACGTCAGAACCCCTCCAGCACCCAGATAATAATTATAATTTACATAGTAATAGTATTAATCTCCCATGCGCACAATCCACCCAACATCCAACACACGTAAATGTGATAGAACATAGACAAAATGAACAAAACGCGGCAGATCAGGTTCAATTTAGATTTCAAGATAGGCAATTTTTAAGTGCGAGTTTTAATTCGGGAAATGCAGGCGGATATGATCAAACATCGTATTTGCAAATTAGACAGTTTGTGGCAACTAACACAAACACAGATAACATGAGATCACCACCAACCCCGAGGCCGAGAAATCCACATACAATCAATCTTCCGCGAAATGTTCAAAGCCATGAATCACATGTTCCACAGATAACGGAGGAAGATCTGGAGAATAGAACATTTCCAATCTACACTCAGGCGGGTAATAGGACACAAGGAGTGAGATTTAGTGATGAATTCACGAGAAATTGTGAAAGACCAATACCTGCAACGAGTAGTTCGAACGAAACGAGGTACCGAATAGGAAATGAACGACAGTATTACGATCAGCGTGAACCGATCCAGCAGCCTTCTTACACCCAAAACAATTCCTTCCAGCAACAGGAAAATCCTAGAACCGTCCAGCAATTCCCACGAAATTATACTAGTTCATCTAATCCTAATCTCGAACGACAGCCTCCAGTTATGCCACAATCCCAATATAATATCCCTCCAGCACCATCACAAAATAATTTTAGACAATATCCCTACAATTATTCCCAACCCTACCCCCAGTCAAGCACCAGGCGAGAAGGATCACTTTTGGATAATTCGACCTTCCAAAGAGAAAAACGTGTCAGCGAAATTCTAAAACAATGGCATATTGAATTTAAAGGTGATAAAAGAAACGATCCAGAGTCATTCCTAGTAAATTTGACGGAATGTGCACGCTCATACCAATTGACTATAGATGACATCACTACGTCATTGCCAGTAGTACTGGATGAAGATGTCTGGTGTTGGTTTCGCAGAGAACATCGCAATTGGTTGATATTGGAAGACTTTCAACAAGCATTCAGACTCCAATATTGCAAAGAAGACTTACAATATCAAGTAAGAAAAAGGATAATGGTAAGAACACAGGGACCGCAAGAAGATATTTCGACATATCTTTCGAAATTCCGCAACTTATTGGATTAGTTGAAGCCTCCAATGCCCCTTGGCGAACAATTAGCGATCACATACGATAATCTACATCCAGATTATAGGCAAAGAATCGACATAGACCAATTTTTATCGTTTTTGGAATTGCAGCTGCTAGGAAAGAAGGAAGAAGCACGCAAACGCCAAGACACACTCTACCGTCCTCCGCCAGTAGAAGACGACGAGCAACTCTTCAACTCCGCGTACGAACCAATAAAAGTGAAAAAGTCTGGTAAAACTGCTGCAATCGCTGGGAATGCCAGTGATGCAGGCACTACGCACGAAGAGGCACCTACTGCCGCCTTACAGCAACCTCCAGCACCCTCAAACCCCCCGTCGTATAACCCCAAAGGAAATAATAGAAAATCTTACAATAAAAAGCGAAACGGAACAAATCAAAATGGAAAAGGGCCAAATGAGAAGAACAAACAGGCCCCAGCTGGAAATGGTAATAATGGAGAACAGAAAACCGGGACAGATAGCCCCACTACTGAAAATAATGGCAAAACAAGGAATAAGGAAACAGACACTTGCCACACATGCGGCATCACAGGTCATTGGTCCTATGATTGCCCAGACAATTCTTGCAGAGGGTGTGGTAGGAAAAACACACTGAAGCGGAATTGTCCCGCATGTAAAGTTCCTAGACCGGCGGGAAACGACTCGCGGAGGAACCAGTAGGAGTCGATGTGTCCTCCTTGGTAGAAAACATTATAGTAGACTCAAAACTACCAAACTTCCAGCAAACCCAAATAAGAGAAAGAAAACAGGTTCCATGAATCCAAAAAGATTAAAAATTTCCTCTCCAGCACCAATTATGAATACCGGAAAAGCCCATCCAGCACCATACAAAAAACAAGAAAATTCCCATCCAGCACCCAAAAAGAAAAGAAAAAATTCCTCTCTAGCACCCTCCACAACCCAAAAAAATTCCCATCCAGCACCCAAAAAGAAAAGGAAAAATTCCTCTCCAGCACCAACGGTAAAAATAATTAAACTGTCGGATGAATCGGGAGATAAGTCGAATAACAGCGTAGTAGAAAATATGTTTTCAACCGCTGTCTTATCACCAGATTCACTCATCCAAAGGCATCCGTTAGGTAAGCTTGAGCCTAGGTTGTTTTTCTCGATAGAACTAAACGGAAGAAAGATGATAGGACTTTTAGACGCCGGATCTGTTTATTCCTATATAGGAAAAGGTTTAGGAAAACAGTTTAGCGGGAAATTTAAACCTTGCAAGGGCGCCGTAAGCGTAGCCAATGGGATATCAGTTCCTGTGGAAGGAAAATTAGACGTACCGGTTAGTATCGATGGAATTGAGAAAACCTTACCTTTCCGAGTAGCAGACGGACTGCAGTACGAGTGTATCTTGGGAATTGATTTCAAACGTTTATTTGAACTCAAGATAGACTTCGGAAACGACACATGGTGGACACCAGCAGGGGAAGTTCATCAGTTTTATCCCTATGGGCAAGATCCCAGCTACCTTCCAGCACTAGCTAGTATAGATGGCCTTCGTCAAGCGTCAGAAGAAGAGAAAAAAGAAATAAAAAAGGTCCTAGACAGTCTTATCCCGAAAACCCCGAAAACACTTGGTGCGACAACTTTGGCTTACCACAAAATAGATGTCCAGGGTCACGAGCCTATAAGACAAAGGATGAGGAAGTACTCAGCAAAGATGTTGAAAGCAGGGCAAGAAGAGGTAGACCGTATGTTAAAAGAAGACATAATAGAACCATCAGAGAGTCCTTGGTGTAGTTGCCCAGTAATAGTCCCAAAAGCTGACGGCAAATACCGATTTTGTATTGACTATCGGCAGGTCAATAAAGTAACAAAAAGATTTGCTTATCCATTAAAAAATATGGATGATATACTAGATAAGTTAAGAGGAGCAAAGTATATCTCAAAATTAGATTTGTCGCAAGCTTATCATCAGATTTTACTGGAAGAAGGCAGTAAAGAAATAACTGCATTTGGCATACCGGGACGAGGCCTACACCACTTCAAGAGAATGCCCTACGGCTTAACAAACGCTCCAGCTACTTTTCAGAAGATCATGGAAAAACTAATCAAACCAGATTGGGAACCACATGTTTTCGTGTACTTAGACGATATAATTATTGTGACCCAAACGTTTAAAGATCATGTTTTCTGGTTAAGTAAAGTACTGAAGGCGTTAAAAGAAGTGAATTTACAACTTAATCGAGATAAGTCAGAATTTTGCTGTGCCGAAGTAAAATATCTTGGTTATGTTGTAAATGAACATGGTCTGTGTACTGATCCCGACAAAACTAAACCCGTAATCGAATAACCAGCACCCAAAAACCTCAAGCAACTCCGCAGATTCCTAGGGATGATCGGATGGTATTCCCGGTTTATTCCGAATCTATCCGAAATAAAAAATCCCCTTACTCAGTTAACTAGAAAAGGTGTTCGTTGGCACTGGGATGCAGAGCCACAGACAGCCTTTGAAAAACTGAAAATATCCCTTACTCAAGCACCCATTCTAGCACGACCCAATCTCACCTTACCCTTTGCGTTGCAGACGGACGCAAGCAATTACGCGATAGCAGGTGTGCTTACGCAGGTAATTGATGGGGAGGAACATCCAATCTACTATGTGAGTAGAACAATGACCAAAACAGAACGCAATTACACTGTAACTGAAAAAGAGTGTTTAGCGGTTCTGTGTTCAGCAGATAGGCTTAAAGGGTATCTTCAAGGAGAACAGTTTACCGTAATAACAGACCATTTCAGTCTTTTATGGTTAAATAATCTCAAAGACCCTGCAGGCCGACTGTCACGATGGAATACAGCGCTACAAAATTACTTTATCAAGAGCGTGGGAAGAGTCAGAAGTAGCAGCTGTAGTTCCGACTCACATAGATGATCCATGGTACATACGAAAAATGGAGAACGTACGGAAATTTCCAGCTAAGTATCCCGATTTTAAAATCGAGAGTGGTTTTCTTTACGCACATCGTCCAAACCCATTAGTCGATCCATTGTTCCCTGATTTGGATGCGTGGAAATTAGTTCTTCCAGCATCAAACAGACCCCAAGCTCTTTTCGAAGCCCATAATACTCCTCAATCAGGACATTTAGGCATAGAAAAAACTTACGCACGTCTTGCGACTTATTATTATTGGCCAGGTTATTTTTACGATACCTCTTGTTATGTCCGATCGTGTCATGAATGTCAAATCCACAAAAGTTGCCAATTGCCCCCGGCAGGGCTAATGGGCGAAAGAAATATCGAGGGATCATGGAAAGTTGTGGCTGCCGATATTATGGGCCCGAAGCCAAAATCTAAACGAGGTTTCAGATACGTAATTGTTTTTGAAGATTTATTCACTCGTTACGTAGAAATTCAGCCACTTAGGAAAGCAGACGCTAAAAGTGTATGGCAAGCTTTTGAAGATTTGATCATAAACCGATGGGGATGTCCTAAGTTTTTGTTGACAGATAATAGGACTGAATTTGCCAATAAATTAATGTCTGAACGCTTAGATGCTTACGGTATTAAGCAAACTACCACACCGCCTTATAGACCCCAAGCGAATCCTGTAGAGCGAGTAAACCGTAATTTAAAGCCTATGATTAACAGCTTTTTAGCTGAAGATCATAAAGAGTGGGATCTGCATTTAAAGGAATTTTGTTTCGCTTTAAATACAACGATTCACTCGTCGCTTAAAACAACACCAGCGTTTATGAATTTGGGTAGAAATCCGGAACCATCCATCCTAATCCGAAAGCACCTCGAAAATCCCATTCCTATCCTTCCTGAAGACTCAGAAAAGTGGTCAGATCGTATGAAGAGACTTCCAGCTCTTCACGATTTAGTTAAACATCATATGGATAAAGCCACTGCTAGGCAAGCCAAATATTATAACAGGAATAGAAGGGATATTACTTACCAGATAGGAGATAAAATAGTTAGATTAAATCGTGTCCAATATTCTGCAGAAGAAAATTTTGCAGCCAAACAGGCTCCAAAATTTGTAGGTCCAGCAACAGTAGTCGAAATTAAATCCCCTACTGTTTATATCGTAGAAGATGACGATACAAAGAAAAGAACTGAAATATCCATAGAGGATATTAAGCGATACATTCCGCCCCGAAAGGTAAATATCAATCCCATTTCTATTCCAGATGTTACAACGGCGAAGCAGCCTACGAGGAAGGGGAGGATGAGGCGGAACGTCGGCAGTTCGACGACCTCTGATGGGCGAGGCGCCGATCTACCTACCTCCCCAAAACGTAGCAGCGCTACCCACTCCAGCAACACCTCCAGCACCACCGTCCCCGGTGCCTCAACGGACGCTTCCGAAGAGGGAGAAGAGTCCGGAGGGGTATCGGTACCGGGGTTACGTGCCGTACCGGGCGGATGTGACGGAGACGCCGAGCCACTACGGCGAAAGCGTCCCGCGGCACAGGCCCCCGCAACCACGGGGAAGAGGAAGGAGCCAGACGAGGGAGCCGGTGGCGAGAGACCTCCAAGGCGCCGAGGTCGGCCACGGAAAGCCGCCTGCGCAATGCGAGCGACCGCAGGTCCCGGTGAATCCACCGCCTCCTCCAGCACCAGTCCCTCAACCCCAACCCCATCCAGCACCACAGCCCCCTCCAGCACCATCTCACCAACCCCATCCAGCACCATCTCACCAACCCCATCCAGCACCACTTCCCAGTCCCATTCCCATCTAGCACCATTCCCTGTGACCCGTCCCCAACCCCTTGCGCCGCAATCTCCCGACCCCCTTCCCGCATTCCCCAGACCCATTACCCAAGTATACCACGACCCCTCCCAAGACCATGCAATGCGCATCGTGCATTTTGTCCCTATCCCTATCCCGTATACCCCTTCCCTTACCCTTTCCGGATTGCCCCCACCCCTATTGGCCCCTATCCAAAACGCCCCTCCAGCACCCCGTCAAACCACCCCACCTCCCGAAGAACGCCGTACGGGACCGGTTTCCCCACCTATCCCATCCCTGTTGTCCCTGAAAATTTCCCCACCACCCCAATTACCCTCACCATTCAGCACCAGATCCCCAACACCCCCCAGACGATCCCAGCGAACCTGGATGCTTCCGGCCCAGAACCTCGCCGTGTCCAGCACCCTGGCCCCACGTCCAACGGCATACAGTGGCCGTAGAAGGCAGGGATGCTGGAACTGTGGAGCAGGAACCACAGTTGGCAGAGGTGTCCGGAGGCAAGGATCAAGTTTTGCCGCGGATGTGGCAGGACCGGGGACGACCATTGAGGCCTGTCCGGAATGCCAGGAAGATGGGTACAAGCCCTGAGGATTCACCCTAAATAGGGAAATGTAGAATCCAATATTCTGCAGAAGAAAATTTTGCAGCCAAACAGGCTCCAAAATTTGTAGGTCCAGCAACAGTAGTCGAAATTAAATCCCCTACTGTTTATATCGTAGAAGATGACGATACAAAGAAAAGAACTGAAATATCCATAGAGGATATTAAGCGATACATTCCGCCCCGAAAGGTAAATATCAATCCCATTTCTATTCCAGATGTTACAACGGCGAAGCAGCCTACGAGGAAGGGGAGGATGAGGCGGAACGTCGGCAGTTCGACGACCTCTGATGGGCGAGGCGCCGATCTACCTACCTCCCCAAAACGTAGCAGCGCTACCCACTCCAGCAACACCTCCAGCACCACCGTCCCCGGTGCCTCAACGGACGCTTCCGAAGAGGGAGAAGAGTCCGGAGGGGTATCGGTACCGGGGTTACGTGCCGTACCGGGCGGATGTGACGGAGACGCCGAGCCACTACGGCGAAAGCGTCCCGCGGCACAGGCCCCCGCAACCACGGGGAAGAGGAAGGAGCCAGACGAGGGAGCCGGTGGCGAGAGACCTCCAAGGCGCCGAGGTCGGCCACGGAAAGCCGCCTGCGCAATGCGAGCGACCGCAGGTCCCGGTGAATCCACCGCCTCCTCCAGCACCAGTCCCTCAACCCCAACCCCATCCAGCACCACAGCCCCCTCCAGCACCATCTCACCAACCCCATCCAGCACCATCTCACCAACCCCATCCAGCACCAACTTCCCAGTCCCATTCCCATCTAGCACCATTCCCTGTGACCCGTCCCCAACCCCTTGCGCCGCAATCTCCCGACCCCCTTCCCGCATTCCCCAGACCCATTACCCAAGTATACCACGACCCCTCCCAAGACCATGCAATGCGCATCGTGCATTTTGTCCCTATCCCTATCCCGTATACCCCTTCCCTTACCCTTTCCGGATTGCCCCCACCCCTATTGGCCCCTATCCAAAACGCCCCTCCAGCACCCCGTCAAACCACCCCACCTCCCGAAGAACGCCGTACGGGACCGGTTTCCCCACCTATCCCATCCCTGTTGTCCCTGAAAATTTCCCCACCACCCCAATTACCCTCACCATTCAGCACCAGATCCCCAACACCCCCCAGACGATCCCAGCGAACCTGGATGCTTCCGGCCCAGAACCTCGCCGTGTCCAGCACCCTGGCCCCACGTCCAACGGCATACAGTGGCCGTAGAAGGCAGGGATGCTGGAACTGTGGAAGCAGGAACCACAGTTGGCAGAGGTGTCCGGAGGCAAGGATCAAGTTTTGCCGCGGATGTGGCAGGACCGGGACGACCATTGAGGCCTGTCCGGAATGCCAGGAAGAATGGGTACAAGCCCTGAGGATTCACCCTAAATAGGGAAATGTAGAATTTTTTTTTATAATCTTATTAAATAGATAAAACTTTTGAAATGTGACTTGTATTTTACTCCCTTCAGACCCACACCATTCCCAAAAATAGAGAAAAATATACACACAATGTTAGTTTAGTACAATAGTTAATTGATAATTTCGAATTGCATACAAACTTCACAAAGTATAATGAATAAATTTTTAATTGTTAAAGAATGAATTAATAAAGAAAACCAAATAATGTGTTTGATTCACTATAGTTATTCATAATAGTTTCATTATTATAGCTAAATTCATGTCATTATTTAATCTCGATGTAAAGCCACTTTCGACGGAGGAAAGCAACTCACCAGGTTAGTAATGAATGAAAGTTTTCTATTCTAATACATTTTTTTTGGGATGATTGTTTCACGTTAGTTTGGGTTATGAATGTCGCGAATTTCGGAATTGGTCGGAAAGCGAGCGTGATAAGAGTTGTAAGCCAGTCACACGTAATTCGAATCGAATAAAGTAATTTAGTTATCGGAAAAGTAATAATTACACACTCAGCGTGTTACACGGTTACACAGATTAACTCTAAAGAACAGCTGTTCCAGATTCCAGTGTTCCAGAATTCAAGAAACCCATTACACTAATCAATTGGAAAATTTTTTTTTGTTATTCTGTTGAAGTTTAATAGTAAGATTTGCGAAAACAAAAATGTAATTTATTTTACGACACAAACAACACAGACAGTTACACTTTACACCGCTGTAGATAGCACCGGCTATCTTAAGTTAAGTTTTTACGTACTAGGATCGTTTTGATAGCTAGTATTGTATTCATACTTCTGTGTGCATTATGCATCCCCTTGCGTATTCTAAATCGAAGTAAGGTATAACTTCGGTTTGGGAGGGGGGAGTTGTGACATTGTAGTTACACTACATGTCACTTAGAAATAACTAGCGAGACAAGGTATAGTATAGCACCTGTCAAGCTTACTATGCGAAGTAAGCGTGCTATACATACCAATTAAGTCCTATTAGACACACATATGCGAATGTGTGCAACCGATATAGGCTTACAGTGCGTAGTAAGCAGGAGAACTCGAAGCAAAGGAGATGCGACTCCTGACTGCGCACAATTGCACACACACACACTGCTCCGTTGATCCAGCATCCTTATGTCTTCTCCAGCACCAGTAATGACCCGTACCATATCCCCAGGTCCCATCCAGCCTTGATTGCCCTCTCCAGCACCCAAGAGAAGCCTCCGAGGTTGAGTAGCCCAGGTGAAGACTCCAGGCCTTGGAATGAGGTAGCGCCCTTGCGCTCAAGCCACGGTGTACTGCCAATCAGAGTACCTGAAACGGTAATTAATTAATAAGTTGGTCGACTACTAAGGAACGAGGATGGAGAAGCTATAACCAGGCATAGCTTCTCCCACGTATGCCAGCAGGACCAAAAGGAAAGGAGATGACATGACTAGTTGAGGTTATGGCAGACACAAACAAACATCTAGATAGAGCCCGAGGAAAGTAGGAAAATTACCTCGGCGGCACTCCATAGGACGACGACGATTCACCGCTGCCTGGCTCCGCTCACTGAGGGCTGTTATGAGACGCCGATGTGCTCCAGCTGTCCGGACACTCCGAGCCGAAGATCCCGTATTGATAACATACGGCACCTGCAATAAAGAAACTCGAGGGGCTCGAATTAGCTTAAAATCGAGGTAAAAAGGAACGATTTAAGAGCTTACCTCGCAGATAGTATTCTCAGCAGGGCCGCAGTTACTCAATCGCCATCCAGCACCACGAAGTCAACGTCGTCGACGACATCTCCGTCGAGGCAGCGAAATCACGGCCCGAGCGGCCAGTACGAACTGAGCCGAGCGCGCACGACTCGAGACGCGAGAGTAGGCGCGCCTGCGCAATACGCCGAGGAAAAACTCTCTCGCTTCGTGCGTGCCGATACTCGACAGACTGCGACCGACCACCGATCGTGCGACCCGAAATACCGCAATTTTACAAACCACGTGTGTGTCCGAGGGACCCAGGAGACGAGCGTCCAGGTGAGCCGTGCTCCTTCCTCCCAAATCCAGCTTCCTTTAAGTGTGTGTGCGCGACGCGTGGTTAGGTGCGGGACGGCCCGCAATCGCGCGAACGCGAGCGACCGCGGCCAACGTAACTGGCAACTTTGAACGGTAAAGCCGCTGCTTTGCCGTGTAACACTTGGAAGCACAGTAAGTGCATTAAACCTGCAATCTCGTTTAACTAAGTTGTTTTGATTTTTTGTGTTTAAACCGTGACTCCACCCTAATCCCCAGTGGACACGTCACAACGGACACGTGTACAAAAAAAAATATTGTATTGAAATTGCTAAGAACTTTACGGATACTCTCTCGAAAAGTAATGTTCGCGCCTCGGCCGTAAACTTTTTCAGCCTCGCATGTAAAGTAGCGATACTCGGACCTGCTTCGCAGGTCCTCGGACGCTGCTTTCCACACTCGGCTGAAAAAGTTCTACTTTACGGCATGGCACGAAAACTACTATTTCCAAAATATCGCTTTTAAAGGAAATAAAACGAATTTATTTATAAAAAAAAAAAAAATCCTGAGTCGGGATTTGAACTCGTGATTGCAAAATTTCATAATGGATGAAAGACGCAATCCACTCGACCAACGATCATCTTAAGAATTTGTTAACAAAAGTTGCACATGGTCATAGAGGGTTTCTAGGGTTAAAATTATTATTGTATTTATTCATTATTATTTTATATAGAACATTATAAAAGAAAAAGGTTAAATAATCGTGCATGTATCTTTTGTTTTCTGCCCCAATTACTCTATTTTTCATTTTCTCTTTCTCTTCTTCTCTCTACCCCCTCCATCTCTTTTACAAAGTGCGTCAGGTTCGGTGTTTCACCGCGCCGCGACGCCACTTTCCGGGACACATCTAGCGGCTCGCCTTCGCCCATGCTCATCGGCAATCTCTTTATACTAATCTCTGCGGTCCCAACGTCGACATGAATCGGAGCGGTGAGCGGAGACTCCGAGAGTTCAACGTTTCTCGGGATTGATTCGTGCCGTATTTAGAAGCGCGCTGCTTATATTTTCGTCATGGTTTGTTTTGAATATGAATTGAACTCCGACGGTACCATCATGGTAACGAAACATTACATTTCTTGTAATGCACCAGTTCAATTCATTTCGGGAATCATTCAGAACGAGATTTTGGTACTCCCCGGTTACTAAATTTTTTTGTGTGTAGTTTATTTAAAAAAAGAATTAGTTTTAATTAATTATTAGTCTTGTAGAAACTAATGTATTTAACCCGATAAAAAATGTAATTTAATTAGATACATATAATCAATCGCATGTATAATTTTTTATATTATTAAATAAAATTTAAGAATGTCTCAAGTAACCGTATTATTTATTTTAACTTTTATTAATATTATATTTCTGTTAAAGTTTTATTCAGCAAAAATAAATTTTCCCAAGCTTCGTATATATATATAAAAAACAGTCTATCACAACAAAATTTTAGATTGGTGGAATCACTAGAAAAAAAAGATATATGGCCGTAGACAGTTATTTAATATTTTTATAAATATGATGAGCGCTCTCCATGGTAATTAGTAGGAAAATTTGTCGATCTGACGGAGGCGAAGGAAAAGAAAAAACAAAAACTTTTTGTTTTTAGCGACGTTTCGTTGGCGTGGTCTGCCAACCTCTTCAGGCTATTTATTGATAACACACAAATAATAAATTAAAAGAACGCACAAACAATATTGAAAAACTTAGATATAAGGTCAAAATAATATACCTTTTTTATAATCGGATAACCGATACGTCGAGCGGTTAGATAAGCAGTCAACCAAGCAAAACTCAGTGTATTTATATATATATATCGCCAAAGGTAATATAACGTAAACACTGTACAACTGTCAAATCAGGCATTTAAATTTCTGAGAACCGGGAAATAAGAACTATTTAAAAATCTTTTTTTTTTTTTTTTATTATTTTAACGTTGCTCTTTTTATGCTCCCAAACCGGTGCTAATCAGCGACGGAGGTCATACGATGTCTTGGTGAAGAAAGCACTTGTTGAAAATACATTCGCCAGTGGTGCTTGTATCAATCGGCCGGGGCCGGGAATCGAAATTTAAAAATCTAATATCGTCTTTCTTATTAATATTATTTACATCAAGTTTAATGAGTCCGTGTCAGCGCCGCGCCAGAGTGTCATTGCGCCAGAGACGGTGAAAGCCCGATTTACATTTTTTGGAGGGGGGCTGCGGCAAGTAAAATTTGTCCAAACATTCGCGGGCAATTTGAATTTGATTACCAATAAATATAAATTTGTAGCAATGCTAAATTTAATATAACGGTTCATTAATTTTTTATTCTATCACAAAATTTTGAATCATAAATATTACTATTATTAGTATTAGTATTATTATTATTATTAATATTATTATTATTATTATTATTATTATACTGTTATATTATACTGTGAGTATTGCAAAGTACGTGAAAAAAAAACAATATTAATAGATTTAAAATGAAAATAAATTTTTATTAAATATTAATATAAATTTTTATTGGTGTTGCATAACGATACACTCCACCACATCGGTCAACAATACATGTACTTACCCCTTTTTCTCTAATTACGTGCTCAATTTCGCGCAGTGGATGCGCACAAGGTTGTTGACATGCGCTACCGTTAAATCTCCGTAGAATACGGAGAGGTGCGCAGTAGATGCGTAAAACATTGACTTATTTAAATTAATTTGCCCGCTTAGACTGATGTAACTTTAAAAAATATTTATTGTCGCAGAGTGTACAAATTTTCTATTATATAAGCCAATAATTTAAATTATATTTATTTTATGAAAAATCTCGTGATAATCACGTGAGATTTTCGACCATTTTTTCACGTGATTATCACGTGGATATCTACGTGATAATCACGTGATATATGAAAATTTTTGTTTTTTTATAAATGTAATCTTAGACACGGAGTTGATGGGATTCAATTTCACAGAAACTAAACTGGCCATTTGGTTTTGACAAAAAAAATCCTTTATTCGCCACGTTATTAATATACGAGGCAAAGTAAAGGCATAGAATATGATCGAAGTCGCTTTTACCTTCCTACTTTACCTCCATATAAGCCCTACGCGCACGCTAATCTACAGCGGGTAACTGGCAGCCACCTATCGGTCGAAACAGTTTTGAAATATGACTACTGCACTTGCTCACGGTAGTACCAGTTACGACCGATAGGTGGCTGCCAGTTACCCGCTATAGATTAGCGTGCGCGTAGGGCTTATATGGAGGCAAAGTAGGAAGGTAAAAGCGACTTTGATCATATACTATGCCTTTACTTTGCCTCGTATATTAATAATGTGGCATATAAAGGATTTTTTTGTCAAAACTGAATTGCCGGTTCGGTTTCTGTGAAATTGCATCCCATCAACTCCGTGTCTAAGATTACATTTTTAAAAAAATAAAAATTTTCATATATCACGTGATTATCACGTGGATATCTACTTGATAATCACGTGAAAAAATGGTCGAAAATCTCACGTGATTATCACGTAGATATCCACGTGATAATCACGTAGTTATTCACGTGATGATCACGTGATAATTTTTAGTAGGGTTAATATTATAATACTTATATTTTTTTTGTCTGGTAATTGCTCCTTACAAAAAAAAATTATATTTAAAATATTTAATTAAAAATTTGAAATAATTCATACGGATACTTTGATACACATAAGCGAAGACATATCGTTTCATTAAAAAAAATAATTTTTTGATAATAATTGCATAAACAATTTTTGGTCGGTAATTATTAGTAAAAAAAATAAACTTTTAACGCAAAAATCATAATTAAATTATCGATTTAAAAATGTGGAAAAATTTGGGTATATTGGTTACAACTTTGCAATACTTTTCTTTTGCAATACTCGCAGTATAATAAAACTACCCATAATTTTTGGAAAATAAAGGTTATAATAATAAATGATAATAATAATTATAATGATAATGATGTTAATAATACTAATAATAATAATAATAATACTAATACTAATACTAATAATAGTAATAATTATGATTCAAAATTTTGTGATAGAATAAAAAATTAATGAACCGTTATATTAAATTTAGCATTGCTACAAATTTATATCTATTGGTAATCAAATTCAAATTGCCCGCGAATGTTTGGACAAATTTTACTTGCCGCAGCCCCCCTCCAAAAAATGTAAATCGGGATTTCACCGTCTCTGGCGCAATGACACTCTGGCGCGCTGACACGGACTCAGTTTAATATGTAACATTTCTGAAATAAGACGCTTTGTATAATTGATCTCCCTATTGACAATTTTAACACCATCCCAATCAAATTCATGTTTATTTAAAACCATATGTTGATTAATAACTGATTCAGTATTGTTATTCTTGTTGTGTTCATTGATCCACGTCTTAAGTAAACGTTTAGTTTCACCGACGTAAGATGCAGGACAGTCTTTACAATTTAATTTATAAACAACATTCATCTGTTCAAACTTTTATGTACCATCTTTACCCAGTTTAATAATTGAATTCAAACTTTCTTGAACTAATGGTAGAGTTTGAATATTAAAAGACCTTAATATGCGAGATAATTTATCAAAATTCTGAGAAAAACGTAATGGTAAATAGGCAAGCCGACTAATTCTAGAAGTAGATAGAATATTACTTTAAATTTTAACTTATATAGTCGGAATTAATAAATTTGATATTGTAGTCATTGTCGATAAGTAGATTATGTAACGGTAAGCGAGTTACCGATCAGGTAAGCAACGCGAAAGAGGATATACAGCGCGGCGCGCGCACGAACGCGCGAGAATCGTGCGCGCCCAGCTGGGAGTACCGAGATAGAGTTCGCGCGCGATCGGCAACAACATCGTGTTGACAACGGCCGAGAGATTTTTAACAGGAAATTAGAGATTAAAGACTGGTGCATTTGGTCTGTGGGTGTGAGGTTTTCTCCCCACCAACCTCCACGTCGGCGTGCAGAGCAGCACGTCTCACGGGCACTGAGAAAAGGAAGCCAAGAGTCGACCGCCTTCCCGACAGTTGGAGTGAAAGAGAGAGAGATAAGCACGAGGACAAGCTATCTCTCCTTTGCCCAGTCGATTCCCGCCGAGGCGCGATATTTAGACAAGCGGTAAGTGGTGCCCCACGTTTAGACCCGCGTGTCTACTTAATATTTTGCGTCCCGATTTACCTGGTATACGATCCAGGTGAGGAAGCGTTCCTCCTTTCCCCCTCTCGTGACAATACCCGCACGGATAGACAGGTCGGTGGTTCGCGGGAGCCACTTCACGAGAGAAGGCGCGCGTGAGGTAGGAAGCTTATACGTCAAAGCTCTCTACGTCAGAGATCCATACGTCACACAGTGTGACGTATGCCATCAGGTTAAACAGCACATCATATCCGGATCGGTTGCTCGTAATCTACAGTTAAATAGATTTTAACTAACTGATTTCGCGCTGATCTCGGGGGTAGTCATCGGTACGACTCCCCGTAAATTGTTAACGTTAATTTATTCTTAATTTATTATTATTTAATTGGTAATTTAATAAATCGACTCGGCGAGACGATCTTTCTCGCCGATTAACGTAAAATATCGATTGATGATAGTGTTTTACCGGTTACAGTCCTATCCCACGAATACCGCCCTCTCCGGTGTTTATCCTAGTTGGCAATTTTGGGCACAGGGCCCAACACACGGTATCTAAGTCAAACAAGGTGTTTGACGTTGTTAACGGCATTCGGCAAGCGGTTCCCGGCCGCATCGTGAGACTGCATACTTAAGGTTGGTAAGTTGGGACAAATTGGGCCTAACCGTGGGCCTTACATTTCCCCAGTACCCACCCCGTTACAATTTTTTACAATATTTAAATTTGTTGTGTGATATCGTACATCTGATAATAAAAAAGCTTTCTCTACTAAATTATATATAACATTTTTTTTTTGTTGAGTTGGATGATTTGAAAAATAATTAATCAATCGACCAAGTATTTAGGAGAAAAGTTTCCCGCAATAAGCGACGCTAAATTGAAAGAAGGTATTTTTGATGGTCCTCAAATTCGTGCTCTATTAGAAGACAAAAATTTCAACACAAAAATGACTGCCATTGAGAAAACTGCATGGCAAAGTTTCAAATCTGTATGTGAGAACTTCTTAGGGAATAAAAAGAGTGAGAACTATGTGGAACTTGACGAAGAAATGTTGACAAATTTCAAAAATTTAGGTAAAAAAAAAAAAAAAAAAAAAAAAAAAAAAAAAAAAAAAAACACAGCTTCAGGCCGTTATCTTAATTTTCATTCACACCACCCACAATCTCAAAAAATAGCTATGGTTTACAACTTAGTGGATAAGGCGATTTCACTATCGGATTCTACTTTTCACAAAGAAAATGTTAAAATAATAACGAATTTTTTATTGAATAATAATTATCCGCTTGCATTTATTAAAAAATATATTAATAAAAGAATGTTATTCTTAAATAATAATGTAAACACTAATATTAACGAGAATCTATTAAATAGAAATCAAATCCGGAGACCAAGGGTTGTTTTGCCATTCATAAAGGGATTGACTCCGAAACTAAACGTATTTATAAAAAAGCATGATTTTCTATTGATTAATCGCACTATAAATAAGTTTAATAAGATTATAAAATTGGGTAAAGATATAACAGTAAAAAATGAAATTTGTAATATTGTATATAAGATACCATGTGGTAATTGCCCAGCGTTATACATAGGCACGAGTAAGCGTAAACTCAAAACCCGCATAAGAGAACATAAATATGACGTAAAAAATAAAAATGACAGATCCGCATTAGCGGTCCACACTATCAAAACAGGACATAGCATTGATTTTAATAAAACTTGTATTATGGACATCGAAAATAATTTTAAAAAACGTATGTTCTCTGAAATGATGAATATTTATATACATGACGAAACATTAAACCGTATTGAAGACGTGAATTTTCTAAAAAACATATATAAACTTACGCTTGACAGTGTGAAAATGTTATGTGCGTAGGCGGTATTTATTCATCGATATTTGTTAACTCTTTCGCTTGGCCGTCCACTGGATGTGTTCAGTCTCTGGGTATGGGGGGATTACGCGGCGCATGGAGGTGGCACATCTTACGAGCCGCTGGGGGGAATCCTAGCAAGCTTGGGTTCAACAGGCCGAGTGTGTTACTTCTTCGCGGCGCGTGATCGCCTAATACATGAGAGAAGTTTCAGTTCGTTTGGCCCGCAATATATGAGCTCTTTTATTATTTTGATACGGTTTGCAGGTGTGTACTTACTGGTATACACGTTATACATATACTATATGTGTATATGTACACATTGGTATATGTATATGCTGAAATGTATTGTAAGCGGTTAGACGATGCTATAATTAGTATATAAGTCTCACTACTGTACAGGACTCCCTTCGGGGAGGTCCTCGTTTTTTCTTCTTAGCATGTAGAGTGGAGGGTTGTGCGAAGGTAACAAGACCTTTTAATTTTAATTGTATAATATAATATCTCTTCTTCTTTAGTTTGTATTCGGCTTAAGGTTTTCAATATTAATTTTAATTTAATTAATTTGATAGTTGTGCGATAGCGATGGAAGATTGTGGTGTAACTAATATGAAAACTTAACATCTCTGCGTCTTTTTTATTGGTAAGAGTGTACTAAATGTGTTATTATTGTTGCTTTATCAATTTGTGCGAAATTGTAAATTTTAACGAGTATATTTTTTGTATAGCCTTGAAAAGGGACGGTCAAAGAAACGTCCGAAACGTAGGCACAAAATAAAAAGCTGAGTTCGCAGAGATCAATCGAAGTTTTATTTCATTAAAAATTTAGGTTGCTTGATGAACTATAAAATGCATTTCTTACATTCTCATCTCGACTACTTCCCTTTTAATCTTGGAGACTTTAGTGAAGAACAAGGAGAACGATTTCATCAAGATATAAGTGTAATGGAGACACGATACCAAGGAAAATGGGATGTCAACATGATGTCAGACTTTTGCTGGATGCTTAAAAGAGACACTTTAAGTAACAGCAAAAAAAGAAAAAGAAATCCCTTACATAGGTCATTTGAAAAAAAAAGAGTTCGTCATAAGAGAACAAGGGAGCAGAGGAAACAGAGTTGACGTTATAAATATAAAATAGGAAAAAAAAACAAAAATCATGATTCTTGAATGACACTTACGTTTTTTCCTTTGGAAAGGTTGGGAGGATATAAAAGTCAACTACTCACCAGATCTCATTTAGACATCTATAATAAACGTGAACCATACATGATACATTCACAAAAAAATGTATTGCAACAAAATTATGCTCTTAAATGCAAATTTTCAGGATTTTTCGTAGGTTTTCTCGATTTTGCATAGGTTTTCACCATTTTTTCACACTTTCAAGGGCGTACGGGTACAATAAACCCTGAATTCAAATTCAGCGCATCAAAATATATAATAATCGTGTATAATACTCTCATACAAATTTTTTTGTCTTTAATCCACGCACTTAAATACGATTTTCAGTGATTTTTCAGTTTTTCGCGATTTAAAAAAAATTTTGGGGGTGTTTGAGTAAAACCAACCTCGGATTCGGATTTAGCGGATCAAAATGCATAAGGGTAGCTAGGTCTGGTTGCTTGAACAGACCACTTATTTTGTGTGCCGGTGTAATCTATTTAAGCAATCATATTCCAAATCGTCCGTTACGATATCAGCAAATAACTGAGAAATCGGATAACCCATGGGAGTACCATGAATTTGTTGATAATAGATATTGTTCAAAATAAAAAAATGTATTATTGTAAAGAAATTTTGTACATACTAAAATATCATTGAAAGGAATGCGACATTTATTATTAATAGAAGAAAATCGTCTTTCTAAACTGTCTAATACTAAATTAGAAGGGATGTTAGTAAAATGTGAAACAACATCCAATGAAAGTAAAACATGATCATCGTCTAAAGTGACTTTAGATTAATTGATTAAATGAAGTTTTATTTCAAACATTTAATACTTCTTGTTACTCTTATATCTTTATATTATTTTGTTGCGTCTTGTTTAAAAAGATTTAATTCATTTAAAATGTAGCTTATTATTGTTAAATAATATTTCAGTAATTCTCTAAAGGTTAAAATAAAAGTAAATTAAGTTACGATAATAGCATATGCAACTATATATTTAATATGCCGGAGTTTTTTTTATTATTATACGTTTTATTTATTTATTAATAATTATTAATTTACTTTTCAGACAATCTTAATCATAGATATATTTTAAAAATTTATCAAACTAAAATTTTTTTTATATTAGATCAGCAGATTTTAAAGAATACATCTAAATATATTCCAATTAGTGATTCAACATGGCTGATATATCTATATATATGTATATATATATATATATATGAGCAAATCCACGGAACCTTTGATTTTCATTAGAAAATTTTTTTTTTTTTTTTTTGGGAGGCACATTGATTTTAATGGACATTTCTACTTCTTTAGAGGTTAAATAGTAGGAAAATATGAGGGCCCCTATTTATTTTCAAGACTTATCTAAGAAATTGACGATTAAAATATTGATGAAGGGTATCATAGGGTAAATTATAAAAAATCACTTCGTAGATAAACAGAACATTTTTTATTCTATAATTTATGAATATAACAACATAATTAAGTCTCTTATTTAACAAAAATTGAAATATCTAACAACAATTTTTCATATAAAAGGATGTTTTCAAGTGCCGTTACAGTACTGTAATTTTCTTTTCCTAGTAACAATGGTTTTTGTTGTTTAAGTACTTGTAAGAGGAATTTCATTTTTTGCTCCATAAATCTTCCAACTTGAAGGTTTCAATTGGTAATGAGTACATGGCAAATTATTTGAAACATTCATTACATGATAAATAATTTTCTTTTCGTATACTTCTCTTTAATGGTAAACAAACTACTTGCGTAAGGCTGACTGAATGATATGTGTGTGTGTGTGTGTGTGTGTTTTTTTTTTTTTTTTTTTTTTTCCGAAGAGGTGGAGAAATGCTTAATGCACCGTGACTGGAGCCATGCGAGACTCCCCGTGTGTGGGACTCTCCTACCGAAGGATGTCGATAGGCATACCCACTAAAACTCCACCTCTTTTCTGACCTTTATTCCCCCGCGGAAACGGCCGCAAGGCATTACTTCGCGGGGGGAGGCAACGGCTAGATTAGCCCACTACTGTTGCTATCGCAAATCTTCTCTCCTCGTCTCTTCTGATGAGACCCAACCTGTCCACTACGGACGTACAGAGGGTCACTACCGCGTTCCATCCCTCCTGGGAGCCAAGCAGGCACGCCCCAATGCCCTCAGAGGTGAGGTGACCGCTCCAAGTGATTTGAAATTGGTCCCGTTCCTCCCTGAAACGAGGACACCGTAGGAGGACGTGTTCCACGTCTTCGTCCACCCCTGGACAAGCCGGGCACTCTGCGCTGCCGTAGACCCCTATACGAAATAGGTAGCTACGGAATCATCCGTGCCCGGTCAACACCTGGGTAAGCTGGAAACTGACGAAGCCGTGTTTCCTGCTCGCCCACTCCCGGATCCGCGGGATGATGCGGTAGGTCCAGCGGCCGTCACTGGCTGAGTGCCATCTCCGCTGCCACCCCTCTACGGTCCGCAATGACCATCGGTTGTGGCAGCGGTTCTCTTCTAGACGTCGCCCACCCTCACGGTGTCTTTCAGCTCTCTCGGCTGCCAGGAGGTCGAAAGGGGCGGTCCCCGAGACCACCGAGAGCGCAATGTCAGATACGGTTCGGTACGCCCGGGCCACCCTTAGCGCAGCTATCCTGTAGGCTCTCTGGCACGGAGCACCAAAGCTCTTGTGCCTGTTCAGGGCATCAGCCCAGATAGGAGCTCCGTATAAAATTACGGAGCTCACCACCGAGGCAAGGAGAGACCTTCGCGGTTGCTGGGGTCCCCCGATGTTGGGCATGATGCCCGCCAGCGCACGGGCCACCTTTGCCGCCTTTGAGCCTACGTTCGCGAGATGGTGTTTGAACGATAGCCGCGCGTCTAGTGTGACCCCTAAATACTTCAACGTTTTCACCGACCGTATCCGTTTTTTACCTACCGTGAAGGTGGCGGTCTTCTCCTTTTTTGTGCGAGAGATGAGCACCGCCTCCGTTTTTTCCGCCGCCAGACTAAGTCCGTGGTCTCTCAACCAAGTTGCGACCACTTCTATAGAGACGTCTCCGAGATATTCGATCTCTTCGACACTCTTTGCGACCACCACTAGCGCCACGTCGTCCGCGAAAGCCACCATCGAGACACCCTCCGGAAGTTGCTGCCTAAGCAGGCCGTCATAGACAGCGTTCCAGAGTAGGGGCCCAATGACCGAACCCTGCGGCACGCCTCCCGTGATGTTGTGGGAGTGCACACCGTCGTCGGTGTCGTAGAGCAGAGTACGGTCAGTCAGGTAACTCAAGGTGACCTCCCTGAGATAGAGTGGCACTTGGAAGTGCTGCAGGGACAGCATGATGTCGTCCCATCTGGCAGAGTTGAAGGCATTCCGGATGTCCAAGGTGATGATGGCACACATCCGCCTTGCACTACGACCAGCATTGATGGCGTTTGTGGTTATACCAACAACTCTGCCTACAGCGTCCATGGCCGATCGACCCTTTCGGAAGCCGAACTGGTTGTCGGAGAGGTCTCCGGCCCGACCGATGGCCGCTGCGAGCCTGGCGCAGATCAGCCGCTCCAGAAGCTTCCCAACTATATCCAGTAGACAGAGCGGGCGGTAAGATGATGGCTCCTCCGGGGGTTTGTTTCCCTTTGGTAGGAGTACCAGCCTCTGCGTCTTCCACTGGGCCGGGAAGCAACCTTCTCTCAGGCATGCGTTGAATGCGTCCAGGAACAAGCCCGGAGCACTCATCGCCGCTGTCTTGCCGGCCAGGCCAGGTATTCCGTCCGGCCCTGGGGCTTTACGTACGGAAATACCTTTAGCGGCCCTCCTCAGTTCGGCTTCACTAATGTCTGGCGACTCGGCTGCACCAATGGTGGCCATCAGGCCCGTCTCTGTTGCCCTTTTCCGATGTTCTGGAAACAGGTGGCGGACTACACCGTCCAGAAAAATTGGGTCGGTGGGTGCAACAGCGCCCCCGGGGTTGATCTTATTCATAACCGTTTTATACGGTCTGCTCCAGGGGTCGTAGTCCACCTCCTCACATAGCTCCCGCCAACACCTTCTCTTAGCAGCCTTGATGGCCACCTTGAGATGCCTCCGCTTTTGTTCGTATTCTGCGGAACGATCTTGGAACCGCGTTGTTCCCCTCGCTCTTTGGTGCAGCCTTCTGGCACGCAGGCACTCACGTCTCTTTTCTGCGATGTCCTCACTCCACCAGATTATTGGTGGGCGGCCGCGAGGGTTGAACTTCACGGCCATAGAGGCATCGCAAGCCGCTGTTAAGGCATTCGTGAGACCTCGTGCTTTTTCTTCGGCGGTTCCCTCCACTTTTGCCCCCTCAAGGGAGCAAAGGAACGTCTCACGATCAAACGTGGCTGGTGCCCATCTCTCTCTTGCTCCTCTTCCTGCTCTCTTTGTCCTCCCGCTGGTCAGCTGGAGCTGGTACACGAGTGCTTGGTGGTCACTACCCGTGTAACGGTCGCTAACTTTCCAGCCGAGTCCCCCTCCCCTCATCAATCTAGGATCGACGAAAGTGAGGTCGACTATGGACGACTTGCCGGCTTTGGTGAAAGTCGGGGTTGTCCCTGTGTTAGCGATCTCCAGCCCCAGTAGAGCGAACGCCTCGAGAAGTGCGCGACCACGCGCGTTGGTCTTGGCGCTGCCCCAGTCCGTCGCCCAAGCATTAAAGTCCCCACCGATTGCGACCGGTAGCCGTGAGGACCGAGCACTGGTGACGACTGCATCCAGAGATCTCGCAAAGTCCTCGGTGGAATCGCTGGGCGGGAAGTAGCAGCTGTACATGCGTACCCCCGCCACCTCCACCCAGGTGAAGCTGGGAAGGGGGCGACCATCCTTCTGGAGATGTGTATATTTCCACATACCCAGATGGCCGCCTTGCCCGTGGCATCCCTTACCCAGTTCGACTTCTCGAGATCCCGGAACTCCTCGCTGATGATCGCTACGTCCGCTCTCTCCTCTCTGACCAACTGGGACAGCAGGTCCTGGGCGACAGCGCAGTAGTTGTGGTTTATTTGGAGCACCTTAATCATTTTTGATGTGTGCTCCTTCCTCATGCGAGGTCTTTGCTTTGGCCTCGCAGTCCACTGCTTTGTGGCCCTCTTGGCCGCACCGATAGCATTGCGCTGACCGGTCGACTGCGCTCTTGCACTCCCTCGCAATGTGTCCCGATTCGTGGCATCGGTAGCAGCGCGAGGATACCTCTCGCAGTCGAACTCTGCAATTGACCCATCTAGGGTCTTTAATTCCGGTGCAGCCTTGACCTTCCGGAGAATGTCAGCGTAGGAAGAGCCCCCGCTAGATGTCTTGATCTTGATGGCATCTGGGCGTGGGGGTCTTACTCCGGCCTTAGGCTCTGCCGTGCCTTTAACCGGTTTGCTGGCACGTTTCTGCTGTTCTTGCTGCTTCGGCTGGCTGTCCTTTATCTTCTTCTTCTTTTTGCCCTTCTTCACTACCGTGGCCCAGTCAGGGACCTTTGACTGGTTCCCACCGGTCTCAGGAACGGATAGCGAAGCATTTGCTGGCCCACCTTTGTTAGTGGGCTGCTTTGACCCCTTCTTCCTTTTCTCCGGGGGTTGCTGTGGTGGTGAGGGCCTATCCCTTTCCACCGGCCTCCTTTGACGTTCTTCAGCGCGGAAGATGGGCGACGTTTGGCACGTACCATCCTTACGCGCATCCGCCATTTTAGTTTTTAGCGCTGTCGAACACACAGCACTGTTCACCCGCGCGTATTCATTGAGAGCTCTGCTGGTTGCTCTCGCCATACTCTTCTGTTACGTCATAAGACGTATACTTTTAATTTTGTAATTTTTAATCGACAACAAGTCGTAACTAACAACTGCAGCTTAAAGAATGCGAACGTAGAGTTTCGTAAATGACCTGGATATTAGCAATGAATCGAAGAGTCAAAATGCAAACTCAGCGATTTGTTAAATGAGATCATGGTAATATTCGAATAAAATTTGTAAATTAATTTACAATAAATTGAAGATGTTGACCTACAATTAGGCAGTTCGAAACACGCGTCGGCTCGTCTCTCAAGTGTTTAAGACTGAGAGTACTAATTATAAAGAAATCAAGAATATTGTAAAAGTGCAAAATTAATAAATTATATAATATATTTAAATCAATTATAAACAAAGTGTTAATTATTCATTTACTTAAAATACAAGGAAGCAAAGATCTTCAAGAGAAGAAATACTGAGTAAGTACTCAATTTATATAAAAATAATTAATTAATACTAGTGTGGAAAGAGCTCTCCTTCTTTCCTGCCACTAGATAATACGTTTATGTCCTGTAAAACATACTCTTAGTTTACCTAAACATTCCCTAGGTTCGAGTCCTGGCTAAGCGACAGGCGTCATTGTTTAGATTAAACTTTTAGTATTCAGGACATAACACTTCAGCTCTTGGTGGATGTTGTTCTTGTTAAGAACAAACTCCACCAGGGTGCCTATTTTCTCACGCAGACGGAGAAGAGCTCTGTCAGCGTCACTCGACATCCCAGTCGAGGGCAGGTCACACGTAGCATTAGATGCTTCAGAGGCCGAGTGACCAACCTCCGCAGCACTTACCATTTTCACGGTGTGAGTTTGGTCCCCCCCAAAATCCGTGGGACCAGCACTGACCACCGGGGCTTTCACCCGATCGGAATCAGTGGCGGGATTTGACAGGATTGCCATGCCCGCTTGGGGTAGTGTTGTTTTCAGCTCACTATCCATACTTGGTTTAATTTCGGGGTGCCTTCCCCTATCTGGTTTTGGTTCGCCCCGAATATTTGATTTTTTCGGTACCATCCATATCTGGAAAGCATTCCCCTATCCACCACCTGGGGAGGCGCCACGATGCGGGACCAGCAAACCCGGCACGGGTGTGTGTGTGTGTGTGTGTATTTATATTAGCTTTTCTGTTGAAATAACCTATTTCGTATAGTCAATTTGGACTTCAGTTCAATGGTATAAAATGTTTATACTTTTATACAGCGTATATTATCTAAATTAACAAAAAATTCAATTGAGGTTTTACGTAGATGACTCAATAATCTACTAAAAAGTAGAGAGATATAGTTTATATATGCTTTTTTTGTGAATGTCGAGTGTGCCATGCAAAAATGAAAATTTGGAAGACTAGGGGCCCGAGATTTTGAAAAGTTTAAGGTAGAATTGCTTGTAAAGAAAAAGAGGCACAGCTAAGCACAAGAAAGAATAAGAATCCTTATTGCAAATCGAAAAAAGCAATATTAGTCACAATAGCTATAAAAAAAACTTATCTTTGTATAATATCAAAATTCTAAAATTTCCTAAATTTACAAAAACTGACTTCCTCAAGAGTTGCGATTTTTATTTTTCTGTATCATGAAGGCACATTATTCTAACACTTTTAGTTTAATAGGGTAGATGGTGTAGGTTGTCAAAAAAAATTTCTGTAACATTTGGTGAAGAATTATAATTTCTATAAGCTTAAAAAATAGAAGATGAGTACTACTTCCATCGTCAAATTTGCAAAAATGCAACTTTATGAAGCCTCTAACAAAAAGCTAATGAAAACAACTTTAAAAAAATGATAAGGACCCTTCATCGAATTACTTTTTTTACCAGAAACCGTTGTTATAATGTTGCTAAGTCTGCTTATTTACTACTATATTACGCGCTTCCCCAAAATTAAAGGTTCTGTGGATTTGCTCATATATATACTATTTCACTTTTTAATTTAAACTAGCAAATATAATTATTTATAGAGTTACGTATGACCCCTCACAAAATGAGGAACGTAACAATAGTTTACCGTGGAACGGATGTAGGTGCGGGAATATCGTTTGCTGCCGTTTGACGGGCAAGCACTATTGAGTAAACCGGGGGTATACCTTAATACTAATTATTGTAAGGCATGTCTGCTAAACTGGCACCAAAGTATGACAGACCCTTTGATGTTAAAGAAGTACTATCTCCAGTAGTTCTGAGACTAGAAGAGTATGGTCGGAAACGGACCGAGGTACACATATCCGATGTGAAGAGATATGTACCACCTCGGGTTGCCATGTAAAGCGGTAGGGAAAACGTATCGGCGTACGTGAGAACAGTCAGTGAAGGCTAGGCCTGTGACTGTATGCCCGTCAATATCATCCGAAGCACGAAGAATCATTGAAGCAGCCCCCAATTGAAGAAAAGAAGAGAAGCGTACAGCGCGCAGTCGTGGATAGATTGTGCCTTTCTTTCGACTCGGCCTTCCCGAGGGAAGTGGAGTCTAGGGGGGGGGCTTTGTGACGGAAATCGTCACACAATCTATTCACGACGAATAGAGTATTTAAATTGTCGAATTGTAAGTCGTCGGAGCCTTTCGTATGTCAAGGCCAACCGACGACATTTGTTTACGTCGATCAAGTATACAATTACGCGCGCAATAGTACGTAGGGATGAG